>CANXYC012302276.1:0-11514 GCA_948193065.1 Aleurites moluccanus
TTTACAACAATAATTGACTAGAGATGATTTTAGAATATCTTATTCCAGGGACATTATTATAATAATTTATATTACGCAGTTATTCAAATAATCATAATAATGAAAGTCATATATAAATCATGATATAAAATGTACCAAAAACAATCATATGATGATTGGTCTTTAGGGCACAAATCCAACAGGAGAATTGGCGAAGTGAGGTTGGCAAAGTGGGATTATTGAGGCAGTGGCTTATTTAAAGGGAGAAGCAGTAGCCATTTTTTCACGACAACTTCTTCCCTTTTCTTCTCCTATCTCTCTCCAATCTGTGCCATTTGTTTTCTAGTGCATTAATACTCAGAGTTAATGCATTAGATCATTAAATTATCGCATTCAAGACATTAGATCCTCATTCTAAGCTCAGATCCTTATAGAACTAATTTTTAGGGAAAATAAGGTAATTTCTCCAAATTTCATTTTTCTTTTTAGATTAAGATCTCTGGTAGTTAGAATAATTAATTATGAGTGCATAGCACCTTTTATTAGCATTAAGGGTACTAATTTTGAGTAATATAGAAGATATCAGAAATTATAAAATTTGATGAATAGTGACATGAATAGTAAGTATATTCAAATTTCCAGATTTTCTGTGAGGAATGAATTAACTTAATGATAGTAAACAATAATAGAGACTATAAGATAGTGAAAATTATAAGGAACCATATTATATATTATTAATTGAGGAAACCCATATTTTGAGTATTTGGGGAAATGTCATAGGAGAAGAGGACTCAAGAAATTAGAGGAGATAATTGAATGTACCAGTGATTAAGAGAGATTCAAGGATAAAATTCTTTAAGTAAGTATAAACATGGCATATTGCACACTGTTCTTGAAATTGAATGTTCAATTCTTCATAATATCCATTTAAATGATCTTTCTATTTCGAAATATTGTACTGTGCAACCATATATTGACATTTCCATGTTATTTTCAAGCAAATGATGATTTTTATCCCATGTAATTATTATGTATATGAAAATGACTTGGTCGTACTTCCTTGGACCAAACCTATAAGACCTATTGTTATCATGAATGATTTCATGTTTATATATTGATGGTCTTGCGACCAATATTATTTCTTGTGAAATCGAAGGTATATGACCCATGATATGTATATGTATAGAACGTTTTTCCTAATGAGAGTAAATTCATTGGTCCATCGTGCACTTTGGGAACCTAGCTGATAGGGTTTTTATCAGTGTTCCACCTAGAGGGGACCATGAGCTCTAGGCATATGCCTGGCCAAGCATATGTTTTGCGATAAAGTAGCAAGGCTCCTGATGCGCTCTATTGTCATAGGTAGAAAGGCTACTGATGCACTCTGCAGTTCTATCATACGATTTGCTAGTGTTATTCGATTGTGAGAACTTATGTTCTTGTAAACATAACCTTATGATATTTCTTATCCATGATCCTTTGGTTTGACCTTTATTTGCATGTTTATATCTTACTGAGTTGAAGGCTTACTCCTCTTCTATGGATTTCAGGTGATAGTGTAGCTTGAGAGGGAGCTTATATAGATGACAGAGCTTCTTGATTCATTCCTCTAAGAAGACTCTATATAATTATTTTGAAATACATATATATGTGTATATATACATATATATGTGTATATATATATATATATCTATATATATATATATATATATATATATATATATATATATATATATATATATTCATCAGTTTGTATTATGGTATTGTATGTATGAGGAGTATACTCTAGAGCTCCGTAATTGGATGTTGAGGGTGATTTATTTTGATGTCTAAATTGTTACAATTGGGCTGCCCTTGTTCCTTATTGATGTGAGATGTATCTTTTGATCGGTAGGGAACAAGAGGAAATCATATGATAATAAATGTAAGTGTACAATTGGTTATTTTATGAATCATAGAAATGAATATTTATAATGATATCTATATATGGTGCGGATATGTATTATGTATGAGATCCAGGATATGAGTGTTCTACGGGTTTATGGTGACCTTAAGCCTACCCTTGCCCTAGGACCATCGCACCACGGGAGTTGGGGTGTGACAGACAAGTTAGATGAGATTCTTGAATCTCAAAGTGTTGAACCATCCATATCTAAGACTAATTCATGTTGCTCCACATCACAATTGCCTTATGAGCTCCCTAAGAAGAATATGACCAAGGCAAAGAGTAAACAAAGACCCTTATTTGCATGCACTAGACCCCATTCTAATCATAATGTGCAATGCTTTTATTGTAGAAAATTTGGTCATAAATATCATAGATGCCATGTTAGAAAAATACATCTAGGATATAACTTTGTGAATGCTCATTTTTCTAATCTCCAAGGACCCAAAAGAAAATGGGTAGCAAAAATGTATTCTTCCACTTCTTATATGCAAAAATTTGTGAGGAAGAATGAAAGAGCAAAAAGGGTTTATCTTCCCCCACATCGAAGATATGGTGCAAACAAAGCTCATACTTATAGAGCATGTGGAAATGGAAGGGCACATAGGCCATGCACCAAGGGATATGAAGCTTTCAATAATTGGAGAAGCTCATATGAGAGATGGCACTACCAATGGAGTAATGGTAGCAAACGTCGATGGAGGAGAGCTTGGTAAAGATAAGTATACCTCCAAGCCACTTTGCAATTCAAATAATAAGCATGCTTTGAAATTGATTGAATTGCATATTTGAATATGTTTGAATGTTTAATTTAGTATCATGCTTGATATGTTTGTTGCATTCATTTAGTGTAAGGGAGAGAAAATTTTTTTAGAAATTTTTGATGATTTTTACTTTGATGATTCCTTGAATCCCTTAAATTATATTTGATTGATTAAGGGGGAGAAAGTTTTATAATTTCATTTGGTATTATGTGTATGATTTCATTAGTATCCATCTAGCACTTCAATTGGTATAAATTATTTTTAAAGGGGGAAAACTTGACCTTTTTAATGATATCCAAAAGGGGGAGAAGTGTGCATATACAAGTTGTCACGACCCAGTTTCCCAGATCACGATGGTCCTAGGGCAAGGGAGATGTCAATAGCGACTGACACCCATAGAACCTAGTATCATATGCATAATTTATAAACCTCAATATATTATTTATTTATTAATTAATTACCATTCATTATTGTTAACCTGTCATGCATTCTGTAATCATTCTGCAATTGGCTGTAATCCTCAATTATCACAATATCATATCATGCATCATCATATAACATCATCAATATAATAATATCATCATCATATACATGTTCATTTCCTAGCTAACCTGTACATACCCATGGAGCAGCTAGATTATGAATACCAAAAATAATAATAAATCATAATACAGAAATCCAGAAACTATACATAAGAAACTGTAGGAGATATCCCGGAATGATAGAAGACAGGAATCTGCAATCTACTCCTCTCCTGAAATGGGTAAACAATGAAATGGGTGAGTATAGATGATACTCAGTGAATTTACATGCATCATAATAAATCATAGGCATAAATAAATAATGATGTCAGTCAATGGAATAATAGTATACAGTATGGATATCAGGGTATAGTAAAGCCAAAAAAATAACATATAGGCTCGGTTACATATGGAAAGACAGATAATGGGATGGACTGTATGAAAAGAAATCATACAATCTTCAGTCAGTCAATATGGACCATGTAGGTCTCCAGTATCAATGAGCATAAGGCTGATCAGGCCCTATGGCCAGGACCATAACCCCTCTTGGCTAGGGTAACAGTAATACAATGTGCATAAGGTCGACAGTATTTTCCCACTACCCTGTCGAATCAGTAATTCTGTAAAACCATATCAGGGTCAATAACGAGGGATACCATAAGCAACAATTGCATCCAGATAATAGTCAATACAATAACAATCAGTTCAGTATCAATCAATACATTATTCAATATGCTCATTGGCCATATACAATATATAATCAATAATAGTAAGTTTAGCAATAAGGAAAGGCATGAAACAAAAGTTGGTTCGGTGACCAAAAATGGTAGGTCAATTGGCATGCTAATGTCACTGGCGACAATGACATTCAATTGGTAGGCCTATGGCATGCAAACCAATAGGGCAATGGCAAATGAACTAGGCATTTCATTGAACACTTGATAGGCATACAATGGCAAGCCAATAGGTTAGGTTTGGTGGCAAATTTGACTTGCCCAATTCAACAAACATCAAGTCACATTGGCAACCAAAGTAAAGGTATCAAGAAACATAATCAAACAACATTAAAATAGGATCAAATTAGCAAGGAAAAATCAAAGGAAATCAAGCAATTCCAAAGGCATTATAAGGGAACTAGGGTTCGACCAAGGAAGGGATTTTAGGGCAAAGTTTATTTTATCAATTCAATCAATCATACATGTTGTTTGATGCAATGTAAACTCATCTAATGCTCCAAATAGCCAATGCACACTCCAATTCCACCAATTTCCACCAAAAGAGCAAAATTGCTTACTTTGAAAACCAACCTTGATCAATCTCCAATTCTATATCAAATTATCCATCAATTAGTTACCTAAACACATCCAATTAACCATTTCCGACATCAATTAACAATTCCTAACACTAATTCAATATATCAAATCTTACAACTTCAAATAGCCAACACAATTTGGGGATTTCCATTCAATTGGATAAATTGGAGCAAAATAACTATAAACCCATTCAATTGAACCTAAATAAACTCTAAATCATCAATCAAATCAAACAAAACAATATTCTTACCTCTAAGTCACCAAATGGCCGAATGCTTCCCTTGAACTGTCCTCCAAATCTTTAGCTCCAATCTACAAATTGAAGGTAGAAATGGATAAAGCTAGATGAGAGCTTAAAATTTCTATCAAATTTCTTAAGATTTGGTTAAGATTTGATGAAGAAATGAGATGGAAAATGGATGAAGATGGTTCGGCAAATGCAAGGAAGAAGAAAGAAAAATGGTGCATGAAAATGCTAAGGCAAAAATATAAAGAAAAGCTATTTGGACAATTACAACTTAATCCCCAAATTTCCATCCATTACACTTTGGTCCTTATTCTTCTATAATTTATTCTGACAATTCTGTCAGGATTTTGATATTAGAATGGGAAGTGAATAGGCATATTTTAATTTATACTTATTTATAAAAATGGTTTTGGAGTCATTTTGTAACCCCAAATTTCTATTTATTTACAAAAAAGCCATTGCTTACTTTTTTCAGTGTTCCTAAATGATTTTCACTTCTTTCTTTTTACCAAAATTAAACATAAATTATGGTCATCTTTTACTCCCATATCAACTTAAGAAATTCTTCCGTTGACCGGACTGTTAATTTCTCAGCAGTGTTCCCAACACCATCAGTTTCCAGAAAAGTGTCAAGTTTGCTTTCTAACTGTGTCTCTAAAATTATTTCCCATCATTTCAAGACTAATGGACCACATACTGAGAATTAATGCATGCATACATGTTATGGCTTTCTAGGGTATTACACAAGTGTTCATATTTAATTGGTATTTTTAAATAGTAAAGCTATTTTGCTTATTTATTTGAACACTTATATGCATGGTTTTGCTATAAAAAAAAGGGGGGGAGATTGTTAGCCCTCTTGGGTTTGATGTTGATTTTGATGATAACAAAATAATATAAATATGTTATTTGTGCTAACAATTTGTTTGAGTTGATTGAGGCATGAAAAATCATGACCACTATTCAAACTATGGGGTTAACATATTTTAAGAAAGTTTATAGAGTGCACATATTTAGGGGGAGCATACTTGGAGAAGTGCAAGAAGACAATTATAGTTTGCTGAATTTCGGTGTGTCGCAGGTAGTTGCGGGCGCGACCACTTGTAGTCGTGGGTGCGACTCTAGGATCAAGGTTAATCACAGGTGTGACAAAGTCAGTCACAACCTTGAAAAGCTTTCGGTCGCAGGCGTGACATTTTTCAGTTGCAGGCGCGAAATTAATTTGAGAAATTATAAAATCATCCAGTAGCTTCAAGATGAACAGTGTCTCTCCAGTAGCGGGCGCGACACAAAGAAGTCACGGGTGCGACTAGGTGAAGTCGCGGGAGTGACAAATTTATTCGCAGGCGCAAAATTAAAATGAGAATTTATCAAATCATCCAGTAGCCTCAGATGAATAGTGTCTCTCCAGTAGCGGGCGCGACTCAAGGAAATTCAAAGGCATGACTCTGAAAAATGACAGTTTTGCACATAGTCTGGAGCGATATCAAATTCTATATAAATTGGGAGAAGTTATTAAGACAAGCCATATATATAAGGAAATATATGGATGTCTAGTTTTAGAAACAAAAATTGGATTGAGCATTGGACATTGAAAGACAAATATATGAATTTTTGAAGGAATTATGCTCAAGTTGGCAGACTAAGATAGAGTAGATAAGAAAATTTGAAAATATTGATGGGAGTTATCAAAGAATAATTTGAGTATCAAATTTCACATGATTTAAGCTCTAGATTTCTAGTTTCATATGGAAAAATAATCAAGTGATTTCGAGCCCTATAGAAGGAGAAATTGATGAATTAGTGAAGCATACTCAAACTATCTTTCAAATTTGAGCAATAAAATGTTATTATTTTTTAGAACATGAATATGGAATATTTTGGAGTTGTGATAAAATACAAAGTTGTATTAGACATCTTAAAGTTTCCAAGAAAAAAAAATGGTGAATGATTTAGAGTTGTATAATTTGAGATATGAATAAAAAAATTCGTGGGTGAGACACCAGAAGTCGCGGGCGCGATGTTTCTTCAAAAAGTTCCAGTAGGAAAATGCCATTTTTATCGTGTGCGAGACTCAGGCATAGCGGCCACGACTTCTGCGATTCTAACACAAAAACTAGGCGTTGAAAATGGTTCTAACAGCTATATTTTGGATCCTAATGGTCATATTTGATATTGGGCTATAAATATAAGTTGTTTTGAAGCTTAGGAAGGTTAGAAAACAAGAGAATAACAATTGAAATCATTGAATTAAAATTTTTCATTAAAATCATTCTTATATATGACTTAGAGAGCTTATATTTGCAAAGCATCAATTTGTGACTTTTAAATTGTAAAATCTTTGAGTTCATTAAGACTCATTGATTGTTTGAGAGTTGGGTAAACTCTAGGGAAATTCTTTCTCTTCTTCTTTTGTAATTCTATTGGGTTTGAGTGTGAGCCATAGAAAACACTTATAAAGGTTAGTGTGAGCCTTGACAACACTTATAAAGGTTTGAGTGTAATCCCGTGAAAATACTTGGGTTTGATCTTGCACTCATAAAAGAATCGGAGTAAAATACTCAAGTGTGATTTTGAGGAGTGGACGTAAGCAAGGGTTGACCGAACCATTATAAATCTTGTGTTTGATTCTCTCTTCCCTACACTCTTTATATTTTACTCATTTATTCATGTATATACATTCATTATTGAATTGGTTTATTTGTTTCAGCTATTTTAATTTGTGATTAATTTTTATTTTGTCAAACAACCAATTCACCCCCACCTCTTGGTTGCCAAAGGGACTAACAAGTAACCCTAAAACACCAATTACACAATTTATCTAAATATTTATTAAGTCCTTCAGTCTATTCCTTTCACCAATTTATAACAAATTTTAATTAGGATAAATTGACAAACTTAATATCCATGATTAAGCATCAGGACATGCTAGGGTCCTAGTTTATCCAATTATTTTAATTAAAATAATTTCAGTCCAAAACCATAACTCCATTTGAGTGTGACTTTCTAGGTTCACGATTAATTAGCAATGGGATACAACATTACAAAAATATCCAAGAAATCCATTTTTTCTAACAATCGAAAAACCCCATTTTTCTAATTAATCCCATAAGTCATGAATGACCCCTAACATTAGATATCATGACTACCTAATTAGAAATAAATGTCAATCGAAGGTTAACATGATTATGACCATGATTACATGCACTAGAATTCCTTTATTACAAAGTCCCGATTTTGGCTAGGATCACGGTGGGATATCAAACCCTAATACCAAAACTTTATAAATCTGTCATTCCTTTCTTTCTTGACTAAATTAGATTCTCATTAGAAAGAGTCCTTTCTAAACAATCTAAAGTACCTCGGCCAAGGTTTTAACCATAAAAAAGAACCCGACATCATAGGACTTTAACCTCATTTACTTGAAGGAATAAATTTCATATTTGACTGACCACAGGTTTACTATATAATCAACCAGAGCTAACACATGCCCATATGTCGGTACATAGATAGTCCAATATGAAAGTAGTATCAAACTTTAATCAACTAAATATGAGATAGCTGTGTTCCCTAAGGTCAAAGGATTATATGTATAATCGTGATCTGAATGATGGTCGATTGACTGACAATAAATTTTTATGTCGACCTCATCCCATGTCACTATTTAACCACATAATCAACTAATGATTAAATATCCATGTTTTTGTCTTGTTTACCATAAACAAGCAGAGTGTGACTCAATGCTTCCATTTCATTAGTATCCAACTAATTGGAAGACAAATAGAGGTGATGATCTATCTGGACTAATGTTGGCCAAATGAGGAGTCCTACGACCATGACTATATTTTAAGATCTTGTACTAGATAAAGCTGTCACACAATATCTTGTACTAGATAAAGCTGTCACACAATTCTCTAATATAAGAAAAGCTTATCAACAAGAATCTTATGGACTAGTATTCTAAATAAATGAAAGTATACTTCAAATTACACAACATCGTAAATTAGAATACTAATTTATTGTCATTATGGGAAAATTTGGTTACAAATAGTTACATCAAAAGTATCATTACTCTAGGGCATACTACAATATCACCAACACTAAGCTCCCTTCTAATTTTACAGAATTAATCTTCACTTAGAGGCTTGGTGAGAATGTTTGCCCATTGTTGTTCTGATGGAACAAAATTTAACTCAATATCTCTACTTTGGATATGATCTCTGATGAAGTGATCCCTTATTTCAATATGCTTTGTTCTTGAATGCATCATAGGATTTTTGGATAGGTTGATTGCACTTAAGTTATCACACATGATTAGTACATGATCAACCTTCACTCTATAGTCTTTAAGTTGCTGCTTTACCCGTGCTACACAACTACTAGCTAAAATATATTCAGCTTCAATAGTTGACAAAGCCATTGAATATATATATATATATTTTCTGCTGAACTAGTTAATTAAACAATGTCAAATAAATTGGTAAGTACCGGAAGTACTCTTTTTATCTATTATACTTTATGCAAAGTTAGCATCACTAAAACAAACAAAATTAAATGGATCACACTTAGGATACCACACTCCAAAATCTTATATAACAATTAGATATCTAAATATTATTTTTCACAGCAATTAGATATGATTATTTAGGATTAGCTTGAAATCTAGCACATATGCATACATTGAAATGTATATTAGGTTTACTAGTGCTAGTAATACCTTTGTAGACTTTTTGGTCTATTAATTACCTTTATCATTTAATTCCATTTTAGTAGAAGCACTCATAGGTGTACCAATTTCTTTCAGGCCTTCAAATTTGAACTTCTTAATCAATTTTTTGGTATATATTGTTTGACAAATAAATATGCCTTCATTTGTTTGCTTGATTTGCAATCTAAAGAAGAATATAAGTTTACATATCATGCTCATTTCAAACTCTCCTTGCATCTCATTAGCAAATTCCTTGCACAAAGATTCATTAGTGGATCCAAATACAATATCATCTACATATATCTGAACAATGAGTATGTCATGCTTTTTATGTTTTATAAATAGTGTATCCACTTTATCTCTTAAAATTCCTTTTCTAATAGAAATTCACTAAGCCTTTCATACCAAGCCCTAGGGGCTTGTTTCAAACCATAAAAGGCCTTAGTAAGTTTATTAAAATCTTTAGAAATTTTAGGATTTTCAAACTCAAGGTTTTGTGCAATGTAAACTTCTTCATTTAAAAAGCCATTTAGGAATGCACTATTGACATCCATTTGATAAAGCATAAAATCTTTTTGACATGTAAATGCACAAAGTAATCTTATTGCTTCTAATCTAACAATAGGTGTAAAGGTTTTATCAAAGTCTATACCTTCTTCTTGATTATAGCCTTTGGCTACTAATCTAGCTTTTTTTTAGTTACGTTACCTTGCTCATCTAATTTGTTTATAAACACCCATTTTGTGCCAATGATATGTCAATCTTCAGGTTTAAGAACAAGTTTCCAAACCTGATTTCTTTTGAACTGATTTAGTTCTTCTTACATGGAAATCATCTAATGTTCATCATGTAATGCATCTTGACAAGACTTAGGTTCAATTTATGAGATGAATGCTACATTTCTACACAAATCCCTCATGTTGGATCTAGTCATCCTACCTTGTGTTGGAGTACCAATTATTTTCCCCTTTGGATGATACTTGGGATATCTCTAATGTCTATCCAAATCTGGTTCTGCATGTCTAATTTTAGTTTCTAGAACATCTAATGTTATTGTCTTAGTTTGCCCATCTAATCCAGCATCTTGATTCTGTTCTTTATCTACAACATTATCAATAATATCTTTTGTTTGCAAAGCATGGTTAGATTCATCAAAAATAATATGCATAGATTCTTCAACTACTATGTTCTTTTATTGCAAACTTTATATGCTTCGCTATACAATAAATAACCAAGAAATATGCTTTCATTTAGTTTTGCATCAAATTTTCTCAAGTAATCTTTATTGTTATTCAATATAAAACACTTAAAACCAAATGCATGAAAATATGAAATATTATTTTTCTTCCTTTCTAGAGTTCATATGGGGTTTTATCAAGATAGGTCTAATTAGAACTCAGTTTAAAATATAAACAGTAGTATTTTTTGCTTTACCCAAAAGTGTTGAGGTAGGTTCCTCTTATTTAGCATAGTTCTTGCCATCTTTTCTAAGGTTCAATTCTTTCTCTTTACCACCCCATTTCGTTGTTGTGCTCTTGAAGCTGAGAAGTTATAGATTATGCCATGGTGTTTGCAATAGGTTTTAAAGAATTGGTTTTCAAACTCTTTCCCATAGTCACTTTTAATTGAGGTTATAGAGTACCCCTTTTGAATAAGGATCTAATTTGTTTAACCTTTTGACATGCCTCGCAAACATGATTGTCAAGTCCCGATTTCGGAACGCGATGGTCCTAGGATGTGTGTGATGCCAGAGGCAACCGGCACCCGTAGAACCCAATATCACATACAATCATCAATTACTACTATTTTATTAATCAATTACTTAATTACTATTCATTTCAGCATTCTGTAATCTGTCTGTAATTCTTACTGCAAGTGACTGTAACAATCATCATCTCATGCCATAACATTAATTATACTCCATATTATGCCATACATACATAAATATAATTTAACTACGCCATTACACAACCCATGGAGCTACTAAAAATATATCCATACAAAATACAATGTTTAAATAATTACATTGCTAATGAC
>CANXYC012302525.1:0-33671 GCA_948193065.1 Aleurites moluccanus
CATCAATTTAGTTTATTTCTAAAATTGATAGTGTGCTTAAAAAATTCATATTTTGAGTAATGAATCTTTTTGTGATATAATGATTCAATATTTTGTTTTGAACATTATATTATCTATCTATTGAAAAGTGCTATATGTAGAACATAGGAGGAGATTGTTGGGTATATTAATAACCCTAATATATGTTCTAATATAAGCCCTAATAGATAATGGATATTTGTAGTGGATCTAATGGGTAAGAGCCCATTAACTGGTTTAACCTGGGGGCAGCATGCTAGGTTTTCCAAACTAGATACCTTCAAGCAATCGCATATTGTTTGTCCTAAACCCTAACAACAAATAGTATATGATTTTGTTGCAGATGAAAAGAGAATAAGTTAAACAAAGGGTGTGGTTGTCGGTTGTGAATTGTGATTGAGCTTCTTTTATCAACTTCGATGCCTGCCATGTGTTAGATCAAATTTCACATAAGAACACCTTCTCTTATAACGCCATGCTCATAACCTACTCCCTCCATAATCGCCAAACATATGCATTGAATCTTTTCTCGTCGTTAGCCTCTTCAAATTCAGTGAATGTGAAGCCTAACAATTTCTCCATCACTTATTTGTTGAAGTCGATGTCTAGTTTATTGTTATTGGGTATAACAGTATGCAAAATCTCTTTAATTTTTTCAGTCATCATCCACACAGGATGACAGCAATCGAGCTTCTGGACTTGTAAAGTTCATAGGAAATGGTAGGATTTGGTTTTAATTCTTACATTAACAAACTGTTTGAAGAAATTCCGGAACCAAACACATTTTTATGGACAACATTGATTCATGGATTTAATCAAAGTCACCAGTATTGGTTTGTGTATAAGGTGGACTTTGGTGATGGTGGGGAAGAAGTATGAGGAGAGTAGTGATTTTAGATTCTGATTACTGGTTGTGGGGAGGAGAGGAGGGTAGTGGCCTGGTGGTGGGTAGAAGTCTGAGGGTAGTGGTGGAACGATACTGTTTTGAAGCTTTAAAACCAGCTTTTTATTTTTAAATTTTCCTAGTCAACATATGAATGGGGCGCTTTTAAAGCGCGTGAATTACAATTTTATTATCTACCGTTAAAAAATATTTAATATATAAAAAAATAAAAATTAAAGAATTTAATAAATAAAAAATAAACTATAAGAATTTAATAGCTAAAATTAAAAAAGTACAAAGAATTCAAGATGTATTTTTTTAATATTATTTTGGACCTAATTAAACATGAACGGCAAATAAAATGAAGAAATTGAGCATTTCAAATTAGACTATGTCTAATTAGAACCTCGTAAAATTATATCTATTCGTTTATAATGTTGTTGTTAAGTTTATGTAACTGGATTTTAGTACAACTACACATCGGTCATTATCCAAATTTAAGTCATGACAATTAAGCCCTTATTTTTTTAAGATGATGAATGTTAAAGACCTTTTTTATATTGTATTTATTTTATTTTATTCTTATTATTAAGATATGTAACGTGATTTAAAATTAATAAAAATTAAATAGACTAAAAATTATGATATTATTATTATATTATTTAATTTTTATGATAATTTTATTTCTATATTTTTAAACTTTATTTTGTCTTTTTTGGACTAAGTTTTTTCAGCCAAATATTTTAAGGTTTTTGAAAAATCAAAATTTTTTTATTTAGTTATTATATATTTAATTTATCAAAATTAGAACCAATTAGAGTGTTTAAACAGAATTTTGAAAATATCATTTTAAAAAAATCTATCAAGTTTAGTTTTTTTTTTTTTATTTTAAATTTTAAAATGACTTTTTATTTTTACACTCAAATACTAAAAAAAATCGTTTAGCGTTTTTTAAATTTCAAAATGTTGTTTATATGTCTATTTTAAATAGATCCAAACACATCTTAATTTAATTGAAATTAAATTAGAGTTTATTATTTTAATGATAAAAGTTATTGCGAACTAAATTTAATTAAATTAAAAATTACTATTTTAATGATAAAAAATTATTGCCAATTAAATTTATTTCAATTTCTCTTATAAATTAGTATTTTTTTTTTCTTTTAAGACTGTGTTCATAATTTCTTTTTTTTATATTCTAATAAAAAGTTCTTTAATATAATTATTGGATTATATCCGGTAGTCCTATTTTGTAAAATAATAAAAGGTGACTGATTTCAATTCTAATCTATCTTTTTTTATTTTAGAAATTTTAATTTAATTTATCCCAAAAATTTATTTAATATATTATTTTTTAATATACATACACATAATATTATCAATATTACTACAATTAATTTTTTTATATATAAAAAAATTATCATAAAAGTTGACTAATATAATAATAATATTATTAAAAAATTTATAATCTATTTAATTTTTATTAATTTTATATTGTCACATATTTTAATAATTTATAGAAAATAAACAGAGAAAATTCCCTGCAAAATTTATTATTAATTATTAAGTAATAAATGAAGTTGACATAAAATTCAGGTTTTGTAAAATCTTTAACCTTTTCTCCCCTTTTCTTAATTTACTTTTTTAATCTGTCATTTTTTTCGTTTTAATTTTGATTTTTTCTTTTAATTTATTATTTTTTCTATCATTTTATTTATTTGTTTGAAAATAAATAAATAAATTATCCGTATGACATATGTGGTTAGATAGTTTTTGAAAGATTGATTTAGATTTTCCAGAATCTAACAAATAATAATGTTTTTTCTGAATTATAAAAATATAAATAAAAAATGAAATTGCAATTTTAGATTTTAAAAAAGTATATTTAAAATTCAATTGCCAAATAAAATGCATATTCAAATCAAGTTGGGTCAAACGATGGGCCGAGCTTAAAACTATGGAATTTTTATAAAAATATCAAAAAAAAAAAACATTTTTATTATTACAAAAATATTATTTTTAAAAATATTATATATTTAAAAATATTTTTTAAAAAATACAACATATAATAAATATATATTAAAAATATACTAAATATATATCGAATATATACCAACATATATATAAAAAATAATAAACATAAAAAAATAAAAAAACTGTAAAAATAAAAAACAATATATTTATGTAATTTTTCTTAAAATATATTTGACCCAACCAGCCTGAAGTCCTGCTATTATAAAAACTACTCTTTCTAATTCTACTTTTTCAGTTTTCATACTCAGCACCATCTTTGCGGTAAGTGCAATAACTATTCAACAACTATCTGGTGAGTGCAATTTTAACTTTTATTTAATTGTTAGTAAAATTAAATAAATAAAATGGAAACATTGGCATTGGCATTGGCATAGGGCTGTTGTGCTGAATTTTTTATTTTTTTTGGTTTGAAGATAAATATTCTAATGACCTTAAATAGCAAAGACTGTTAGGAAATACTGAAAAACCATAATATTCTAAAGAAACCGTTTGGGGACATACAGTAAAACCAAAAGCAAGTGACGGATTGATGGAAGATGGTAGTTCTTTTATACCAGTGTGACATGCACACACAGCCCATAAATATTCTGAACTCCCCAAGTTCTTTGGTAAACCATGTAGATTTGTACAACCACTGATATTAAAATATTCCAGTTATTTCAGATTGCAAATGATGTCTGGCAGACGAGAAACTTGAGGCCTTAGACAAGTCTGAAATTTTTAATTAGGTCCTTAAAAAAGCTGAGGTGCAAGTTCCTATAATAAAAATAGAATAGAGGAGAAAAACTAAGAATAAATTATCATATCTAATTAAACTTCACAAAACATACCTAAATTTTATAAACAAGCATACTAGAGCCCATACCTGAACTCCATTCCAAGTTGTGTAGGTTGACTATAACTCGTGTGACGTTGAACAAGATTCTCTAAACAAATACTTGATGGTAAAGTTTTTGAAGGGTATTGATCCCATTGCACAAGTCTTACCTCATCTGGAAAAGCTTTGAGGCCTCTAGGCTTCTGCAGTTTGATTTCATTGGAGAATGGTGTATAGAAGAACTTCAGAAACCTAAGATTAAATATTCCCTCAAAGATTGTAGGACTCAATTCTAACTCTTTGTTTTCTAGACATGTCTAATGATATGCCTTTAATTGCTTCAGTCGCCCAATAAGAAATATCCAAATAGTAAATTTGCATCAAACGTAAAATGAATATGCTTATCAAGAATTCAATTTTTTGATTGACTTGTTAATGTAATTTGTTTAAAGTTCATTTGTGAAGTTGTAATTTTATTTGTGATTCTGCATAGTTCCTTTAAGCTATTGTTTGTGCTAGCTAGGATTGGAAAGAGAAATAGAAAGCCAAAGGGGCATTCTTTAAGGCGCTGCTCTAGAAAAGGGTCTGAGTTGAAAACAAAGAATGAAGAAGGTGAAGAAGAGAAAAGCAAGACAGAGCTAATAAAGATAAAAGAAAACAGTCAATCAATGTGGACTGAAGGAAAAGAAGGAAAAGATGAAGACACAATGATTGAACTTCTTGGTATTCCATTAATCCTTTCCCATCAAGAAACAAAATCCAAAATCTGGAGTAATCTTTGTTCTCGAGAAAGCTTCTTTGACCCTTGCTTTATTTGGGAGAGTAAGTGTTTGTGTTACACAACCAACATTATATTGTTTAGGTTATATATTCACATTTGGGTTTTTCCTTTTTTTTTCCCCTTTTTTTTTTTTTGTTAGACTTATAGTAGTTGGATTTGGGCTTTTATTAGTGCCAAATTTTCTTAATATGATTATCAATATGCTATAGTGTTTTTGCAGAGGTATCAGATTTTAAATCCAGATGAACATGCTATCTTTATGCGGAAAAAAAATATGAATCCTTATAATTACAGACCTGACATTGTTCATGAGGTTAGTAGTTTTTCGATAATACTTACCTTGATGATGTCATTTTGATCGTTTTTCAATAATACTTACCTTGGTGATGCCATTTGGATCAATCTTAGTAACAGGGTTACCTTATGATCAGTTGTCAAGTAAATATGCTGCTTGTAAAAAAAACAAACAAACGAATTAAACAGTCAGTCCTGCAACATTTAACTTACGTTGATTCATAGGAAGGTGAAAGTTTACATTTAGTGAGACATGAGTTTGTTATGTGCCTTGTAAACCCGTATAGGCCTTGCTTCTTGATGTGTACGGATGCTGACATATTCAATATGTTGTTCTTTCTTTTGAATGAAAAAAAAAATAATAATAAATTGTTCCTTTAGTCCTTCAAATTTTTGGGCTTGAATTTTTCCTGCTTTGGGGTTGATTTGCTATTTGTCAGACTACCTTCTGTTTTTGCCGAGCAAAAAATTGTAAAAGAAAACTCAAGTTTTACGCTCTTTTAATTCTGTGTTTGATATATTTGTCGAATTATTTCGAGTGAAAGTTGTACTTTTTTAAGGACGTCATTGTAGAAGTTCAACTAATAATTTTTCTATTTTAATTATAAGTTGTTACTTATAGAAAATATTTGATATCATTCAGGCTCTTTGTGAAATTATGGATAGCCGACTTCGTATGGCTGGTAGGTTAAGAGCGGTATATATTAAGACTGATGAAGATGTGCTGATTAAAATTGAACCAAATGCTCTAATACCAAGAACTCTAGGAAGATTTTGTAGTTTGATGGGTAAGTACTTTTTTGCGCGTCATTATCTGATTTCTGACTTTAGCATGAAACACCTATGTCATATAAAAAATACTTGGACACTTTAATTTAGTTGAAGAACAATGAAAATTTACATTTGTACCATGTAAACTATGCACGTTTTCTTTTCTTTTCTTTTCATTTTTTCTCAAACTTAGCATAATTAAATTTAATGAGTGTTAGTGTTAACTAAATTTAATGAATGCTGATATGTCATAGTTTTTAGCACTATCGAGATGCATAACATGTGCTTAAAAATTTTCTTTGTTAGACACTTAAAATTTTGATGGTAAAGTTTTTGAAGGGTATTGATCCCAATTCACAAGATGCATAACAGCTGTCCCAAAATGCTAAAATTGACTGCCATTCAACTGGTTTTTTTCACATAAACTTCACTTTTAGTTGTTTATCTTCTCTTTTTTCTTTTCTTTTTTTCCTTCCTGTCTTCTCAATGCATGGATCAAATAACTTAATTTTTGGATCCAAAAACGTCTACCCAAAATCTCCAATAAGACATTGGATCTTGTGCTTGCCATGGAGGATGTTTGTAGAAAGATTCAAGCGTATTATAGAACGAGGTGACCTAACCTTTATATTCTCTAGTTATTTATCTTTTGTTGAATACCTTGTTTTCTGTATTTGCAATTTCTGACCTTTCATTGAGTTCTGGAATTCGTTTGAGACGCATACGCTGTGCATTGGAGAAAAGATGGAACATTTTGTGAAACCATCAGTACTTTATGGTCAGTATATCTGGTAATGTTGGATATTATCCTGGTGGTAGAATTTATAACATTCATTCTTTTTTTCATTTTTCTGAAAAGTAGGAATTATGGCTTCAGAAGTTTAGAAATTTAGAAGATGTTTGGCAAAACGATTGCTAAATGTGTGATTGGTGTAAAAGTACAATTGACAAATCGCTAATCGTTAAAAACAGCTTATAGCTACTTATGAAATTTGCCGATTGAATAAAAATTTTGCCATAATCGGAGTTTTTAGTTGGCCAATCAAACAACACAAATTTTTCCAATTGGCAACGTGACAGTTAGGAGTGTTTAATTGGCCAACCAAACAACCCCTTAATCTTGTTATGGAAGCAGTGAAATAGTACAGGATGGCTGAATAATGTTTGCTTCTGCTAAATTATGTATTTAGTTAGTTCCTCCTTTTTCTTTCCCCAAATAGACAACATTTGAATGTAGTTCTCAAATCAAACAATTTTTTTTGTCCATCTGGTTTTACCTATAAAATATTTTTCTTTAACTTTGGTAAGGTTATTGATTGAGATTTGAGATTCTATTGGTTTGGTCTTTCACAATTGCGATTCTTCGACTCGCTCTGGTAGCTACTCTAGAGCCAAGTGCCCAATGAAATTATAAAAATGATGGAGGCATTTCACAATTCCATATATTTCATATTCAAGTTCTTTATTTTTCCAACTTTTTAATGGGATTGGATTACGTAACCTTGTATATGTCATTACCTGCAAAGAAAGCACTTGCAAAGAAGGCAATGTCAAAAAGAATAAATTGAAAGAAGGCAATCTCAAATAGAGTTCCATTTGAATGATAATTTTTTCCTGCTATCGGGGTAGCAGGACGCACCTACAGCATGATAGCAATATCATAGAGAAAATGGGGCTGGGTTGTAGGGAAAAACATTATCTTAATTTTTTTTATCTATAACAAACTGAAATTCCAGCCACAATATTCAGCTTGCCTTTTTTATTTTTATTTTTTCACAACACTACATGAACTTTATATATTGGATAATTTTTTTTTTAAAGATTGGATATTCCTTTCAAAGCTCAAACAGGAGGCCTAACAGCCTCATTACATAATATTACATCCAATGCACAAGGAGGGCTTGACACCCAATCCATACGACAAACCCTAGTTGAAGTCTTCCAATCTGTTAGAGATACTTCGTATATTATAGAATATGAATTCTACTTGTATTAAAAATTATGTATAATTTCTATATTGTAGAATAAGAATTTCATTTATATTAAGAATTATGTATTAATTATGAATCTTTATTTGCTTTATATTTATTTCTCTTTTAACTTTATTAGATGTGTATAAATAGGATTGTACTCCTTTGATTAATTTAAGAATAAAAATACAAACTTCTCGCAATAATCTTAACATGGTATCAGAGCTTATACTCCTACGATATCTATAATTTTTTTTTTTGTTCCTCTTTCTCTGTGCCTCCAATAACTCTTGTTTCTTTTGTCTTCCACAGTCCTCCATAATTCTTTTCTAATGGCTTCTATTACTCCTTCATCCTCTAACCCAATTTCTTCTATTCCCTCTACTCAGACTCATCAAAATTTCTTCATAAAATTAACCAGCAAAAATTATCTAGTTTGGAAAACTCAATTTATTCCCCTTCTTAATTATCAAAAACTTACCTCTTTTATTAATGAAATTATTTCTTCTCCTCCTTTAACTATTTTGAGTACTGGTGAAAATCCTTATAAAATTTTAAATCCTACCTATGAAACATGATTTTTACGTGATCAGATGCTTCATTCCTGGTTACTCTTATCTCTTACTGAGAAAATTTTTTCATATGTGATTGGCCTTACTACATCTTTACAGGTATGGCAGGCTCTTGCTCATGCTTTTGGAGCCATTAATCAGAATCGTCAACTTCAACTCAATATTGAGTTACAAGAACTCAAGAAAAATGATTTATCTGTTAGCTCTTATCTCAACAAAGTCAAATCTCTTGCAGATGAATTACAAGTTGCGGGAAGGACAATTTCCCTTGCTGAATTTAATGCTATTATTTATGAAAATATTAGGAGTGACTATCATAGAATTATTACTGCTCTTAATCTTCGCCCAACTCCAGTCCCATTTCATGAACTTCATGGGCAACTTGTGGCTCATGAAATTCTTCTAAATAGTATGAATACTCCTGTTGCTAATTACCTACACAGGTCTGGCCCATCTACCTTTTTCACGTCACAGTCATCATCCACTATGTGTGGGCTACTGCCAACCCCACAACAGCAGCTACTGTTGATGTCATAGCAGTAGCCTCTTCAAGCATCACGCCAAGCTTCCTCATTCAATCCGAATTTCAGACGTGATTTTCAGGGCCCTTATCAGATTTGTGGCATGCGCAATCACACTGCTGATCGCTGTCGTCGCTGGTACTCTAATAAATCTTGTCGACAATTTCAACCCCAAGCTAATTTTACCTTTTCAGGTGGCACTTCTCCCTCTCATTACAATAATCATGGTCGTGATCATCATCTTTGATATCCTGATACGGGTGTGAATTCACATGTTACACCTGATATCTCCACATTGAGCAGTGTTTCTGAATACAAAGGGGGTGATCAATTACATGTCGGGAATGGTCAAGGTTTGCAAATTTCTCATCTTGGCAAAGTTTCTTTTCCTTTTTCACATAGTTCCTTAAATATGAATAATGTGTTATATGTTCCTCGTATAATTAAAAATTTACTTTCAGTTAATCAATTCGCTAAAGACAATAATATTTTATTTAAATTTTGGCCAACTCATTCTTCTATTAAGGATCAGGAAACCAAGAAACTACTCCTCCGTGGCCCAAGTAGGAAGGGCTTGTATGTGATGTGTCAACCACGTGCTCAAAAGAAGTAAGTGCATTCTACGAAATCATCTCCACCACATGAAGATTGGCATGCTAAACTCATCAGAAGACTCTAACTCTGAAATAACAGACGAATTCCATTTTCCTCTTAATGGAATAACTCCTTATTTTGGTTCTATCATAGTCCCCGTAATCCAAATTCAATTATTAGTTGACAAATATGTCAGACCAGTAACAATTGCAGCATTATTTGATACTGGTGTTGCTTCTTCAATTCTGAATCATGTCATACTTCCTGCTGAATATTGACAAACACATCACTAATCTTTTCAAGCTGCAAATGGTGAAAGTTTTACAACCCATTTGCTCACTAAGAAGATTTGCATTAATTTTTTCCCATAATTGATCATTTCTCACAAAATGATTGGTTCTAGTCTTCCTAGAAGAGATACCATTATTGGATGGGATATTATCCATCAACTTTGATCCAAACGGATTTTCCCTACGACTAATGGTCTCAGGTTCAAGTCCTATTTTCTTCCTTCTTCTACACCAACAAATTTTTATCCTCTGGATATTCAATCTATTCAAGAATAGCTTCTCCAGTAATGTTGTGCAGAATCTCATTCAGAATTTCTCACTAAATGTGCTCAACCACTTTGGCAGAGGTCAGAATTCTTTATTTCTTTACCTTTCAAAAGAAATGAAGATATCAATTCAACCAAAGCCAGTCACTCTGGTATGAATCCAGAACAAAAAGCACTTGCAGTAGCTGAACTTCAACAGCTACAGAAGGAAGGACTAATTGAACCTACAACTTCTTAATGGGCATGTCAAGCTTTCTATGTAAACAAGAGAAGTGAACAAGTCCGTGGCAAATTAAGATTAGTGGTTAATTATAAACCACTAAATTCTTTTCTGGTAGATATTAAATTTCCCCTTCCCCATATTAACTCACTGTTTGCTAATATTGCAGATACACAGATTTTTTCTAAATTTAACCTGAAAGCAGGATTTTGGCAACTTGGTATAAATCCTGAAGATCGGCATAAGATAGCTTTCTGTATTCCGGATCATCATTTTCAATGGACAGTGATGCCTTTTGGTCTTAAGACTGCCCCTTCCATATTTCAAAAGGCTATGATTAAAATTTTCCAGCCAATCCTATCCAATGCTCTGGTTTACATTGATGATATACTTCTTTTTTCAAAGGATAAAGAATCTCATCAGCTGTTGCTCCAACAATTCATGGATATTGTTAAAACTTATGGAGTGATGCTTTCTCCTAAAAAAATTATTATTGCTTTCTCTCATATTGAATTTTTAGGTATAAAGATTGAGAATAGCAATTACTCTCTTCAACCTCACATTAGAGAACAACTTCTTAAATTCCTTAATGACAGTTTCACTCAAAAAGAAGTTCAACAGTTCCTTGGGATTATAAATTATATAAGTGTTTTTAGTCTTCGACTTGCTTCAATCATTAGACCCTTACAGGATATGCTGAAAAAAAAAAAAAAACCTCCTCCATGGTCTTCTCCTCAAACAACAGCAATCAAGCTCATCAAAGAAAAAACACAAAACTTCCACCTCTCCAGATCCCTTCTTCTGAGGGCAAGCGGATTCTTCAAACAGACGCAAGTGATTCCTTTTGGGTAGCAATTTTATTAGAAGAAAAAGATGGGAAAAGAAATATTTATGGCTATAAAAGTGGCACATTCAAGCAATCTGAAAAACATTATCATTCCACTTTCAAAGAAGTCTTGGCAGTAAAGCGTGAAATCAAGAAATTTCAATTTCATTTGATTGATCATCACTTTTTGGTTAAAATGGACTGTACTGCTTTCCAAAAATTTTGGCTTTAAAGGCTAAAATAATTCCCAATCAATAGCACCTTCGTTGGGCAAATTGGTTTTCGTCTTATAACTTTGATGTAAAACATATCAAAAGGAAAAACAATGTCCTACCAAACATTCTTTCCAGACCACTTCATCATTCACCTCAACCTATTCCTGTTATCTGTATGATGAACCCTAATTATGATCCTCTACCTCTTCATAACTTACCTCCAGAACTTCATTCCCTTATCAGAGACAAAATCATCAAAACTAGAGCCAAAGACATAATGTTATAATACCTTTTCCTTACAATCCAAAAATAAGGACTTCATGCTTTTGGCCCTTTGTCTATTCATCCTGAATATCCTTTCAATACCTTATTCCGTTTTGACCCCCCATGAAACTTTTACCAAATGACTTCTATGTTTTTTGTTCTATCTTTTATAACAATACATTATTGGAATCCAGTTTCATGTTCAAACCACCTTAGCCTGGCTAGAATCTTACCAGTCGGAACAAAGACGAGATATTTCTTATCTTGACCACAAGATGAATTGAAGAAGATTTTCCTGGAATGGTTTCACCCATTGCCATGGTGGATAAGCAAATTCTACTTTTTGACTATCAGACATTCAAATATGTGAACTAAGCAACCTGATCTCAGAGTCATCTTTTCTTTTAAAAGACAGGGTATTTTCTTTCCTTCAGGAAGATATGAATATTTTTCCTCAGTTCAAGAATATTCCCTGTATCCTTTTGACTTGGTCAGTAATTGAAAATCTTATCCTAAAGAGTTTCACAAATTTCAAAGACAAATGTCTGAAATGAATATGACAATTTCACCTGCTATTTGGCCAGCCATTCAAGACGAAGCTCCTTGGGATTCAATTTCGAAAGATTTTTGCTATAAGCTCTAGGAAGATGCTCAAATATATTTTCACAAGTTTTTTCCTCCAGATGCAGCTACCCTAGAAGATTCTTTTGATCCTTCAAATCCGTATATATGGACTTCTCTTACTTTAGGAAGAACCGCCCAGAGCTTAGGCCTTAATGTTTGTTATCCAAACTTTACTCCTGAAGGCCAAGAATTAAGAAGAAAACGGGTCGCTGAAAGTATGCAATAACTTACTTAGAGAAATGAAAGTATGCTCTATGGTTGCCTTCTTATGAAGGATTCTCTATATCAGAACTCATTTCTTAGAACATGATCCTATATGAACAAGTTTGCTCATTCGAATTAGATAATCATTTAGATCCAGAAATCTTGATTCCTATATTAAATCTAGAGATAAAGTATCCTTGAGATATGTCTAAGTATGACTAAACTCGGACTTATCTTCTCTTATTTAATATACTATTATTAGGCTTTCTGTATCTTTGCAATTATCATGGTTTAAGCATTTCTTGTAACTATTGGTATCAGAGCCTGGTTGGCATGGTTATTGCATATTTATCTGAATAGGAAAAACTCTCATATTATGTCTTCAGATCAAATATTGCAACCCACTTTTTTTGCACCTCCAGTTCCTTTTCGTAAATCTTTGTCTGAAAAAATAGATCATCTTTATGAAATCACATATCATAATGATGATAAGGTTCCTTTAACAAAACTTCCTATTATTAACCCTTGCTATACTTTCACAAAACCTAGATCCAAATTTGCCTAGTCTTTTAAAAGTTTGGTAAATTCATCCAAACTTTAAGTCAGAGTATGTTCAAGCAACTTGTTTTGATCAACACCTACTCCCTGCAACACAAAAGGAACAATTAGTAACCATAAACATACCTAAGCATCTTCCCCAACAATGGCTCAGAGAAGGTTACACTCATTTGCACTTTGGAGCTGTCAGGTTGGCTCTTACATTCCATGCTCGGAAGGGATTACCAACTACATCTAGAATTGCTTTATTAGATTCTAGATTTGCTGATTATCAGCATGCTTGTATTGGCACAGTGGAAACAACTCTTAATGCTGACACAGTTTTGATAACCATGTTTTCCAATTTCAATATGCCAATCGTTGATCCTCACTTACTTTCAGCCTTGAAAGTTCAAATCCAAACAGTGGATGTTGTTCCTACTACAGAGACTTACATGTCTACCCTTCATTATCAAATCGTATATCGCATCCAAAATCATTCACTTGATTTCTCTGTACCACAAGGAACAAATGATGCCTTGCTTCTTCTTGTTGATAGGAAACGAACTCACAAGATTTTATTATTTTTTCTGATAATCTTACAATGAAGAGAGGCCCCCTCTATTTATAACACAAAGAGGGTGAAAAACAAAACAAAAAAAATTGCATGGCTCGTGAATTATTTTGTCTGATCACAAGACTAAAGCAAACAGAGAAAAGAGTACAGTCCAGACTGGAAAATATAGAAAGCAGAAAAATTCGGGACCAGGTTCATCTGAGTCATTTGGATCAGAAGGCATCCCAAGACTTTTCCACCATAAAGCTAGGTTCTGACTTTCCAACTCATAAGGATCTTGGGAATCTGGAAAGTAAGGTGGAACAGATTGTGTACTATCCAGTGAGAGTGATAACACAAGACGGGCCCTCGAGGAAGAGCCGGATTCAGTAGATGGGCTAGGCCTTTTAGAAGGACCAGATCTAGATGTATTGGGCTTATAGGAAGCACTTTCAGTGGCCCATTTTCTTCTTAATTCTTGGCCTTCAGGAGTAAAGTTTGGATAACAAACATTAAGGCCTAAGCTCTGGGATGTTCTTCCTAAAGTAAGAGAAGTCCATGTATGCGGATTTGAAGGATCAGAAGAATCTTCTGGTGTAGCTACATCTGGAGGAAAAAACTTGTGAAAATATATTTGAGCATCTTCCTAGAGCTTATAGCAAAAATCTTTAGGAATTGAATCCCAAGGAACTTCGTCTTGAATGGCTGGCCACATAGCAGGTGGAATTGTCATAATCATTATAGACATTTGTCTTTGAAATTCACAAAACTCTTTAGGATAAGATTCCCAATTACCGACCAAGTCAAAAAGATACAGGGAATATTCTTGAACTAAGGAAAAATATTCATATCTTTCTGAAGGAAAGAAAATACCCTATGTTTTAAAAGAAAAGATGACTCAGAGATCAGGTTGCTTAGTTCGCATATTTGACTGTCTGATAGTCAAAAAGTAGAATTTGCTTATCCACCATTGCAATGGATGAAACCATTCCAGGAAAATCTTCTTCAATTCATCTTGTTGGTCAAGATAAGAAATATCTCGTCTTTGTCTCGACTAGTAAGATTCTAGCTAGGCTAGGGTGGTTTGAACATGAAACTGGATTCCATTAATATATTGTTATAAAAGATAGAATAAAAAACACAGAAGTCCTTTGATAAAAGTTTCATGGGGGTCAAAACGGAATAAGATACTGAAAGGATATTCAAGATAGACAAAGGGCCAAAAGAATGAAGTCCTTGTTTTTGGATTGTAAGAGAAAGGCATTGTAGCAGTAGGTCTTTGGCTCTAGTTTTGATGGTTTTGTCTCTGATAAGGGAATGAAGTTATGGAGGTAAGTTATGAAGAGGTAGATGATCAGAATTAGGGTTCATAATACAGATAACAGGAATAGGTTGAGGTGAATGATGAAGTGGTCTGGAAAGAATGTTTGGTAGGACATTGTTTTTTCCTTTGATGTATTTTACATCAAAGTTATAAGACAAAAACCATTCTGCTCAATGGAGGAGCTGTTGATTGGGAATTATTTTAGTCTTTAAAGCCAAAATTTTTGGAAAAGCAGTACAGTTCATTTCAACCAACAAGTGATGACCAATCAAATGAAATTGGAATTTCTCGATTCCACGCTTTACTGCCAAGACTTCTTTGAAAGTGGAATGATAATGTTTTTCAGATTGCTTGAATGTGCCACTTTTATAGCCACAAATATTTCTTTTCCCATCTTTTTCTTCTAACAAAATTGTTGCCCAAAAGGAATCACTTGCATCTGTTTGAAGAATTCGCTTGCCCTCAGAAGAAGGGATCTAAAGAGGTGGAAGTTTTGTGCTTTTTCTTTAATAAGCTTGACTGCTATTGTTTGAGGAGAAGACCATAGAGGAGGTTTTTTTTCCAGCATATCCTGTAACGGTCTAATGATTGAAGCAAGTCGAGGAATAAAAGCACTTATATAATTTACAATCCCAAGGAACTGTTGAACTTCTTTCTGAGTGAAATTGTCATCAAGGAATTTAAGAAGTTGTTCTCCAATGTGAGGTTGAAGAGAGTAATTGTCATTCTCAATCTTCACACCTAAAAATTCAATATGAGAGACAGTAAGGATCTTTTTTTTTCGGAGAAAGCATCACTCCATAAGTTTTAACAATATCCATGAATTATTGGAGCAACAACTGATGAGATTCTTTATCCTTTGAAAATAGAAGTATATCATCAATGTAAACCAGAGCATTGGACAGGATTGGCTGGAAAATTTTAATCATAGCCTTTTGAAATATGGAAGGAGCAGTCTTAAAACCAAAAGGCATCACTGTCCATTGAAAATGATAATCCAGAATACAGAAAGATGTCTTATGCCGATCTTCAGGATTTATATCAAGTTGCCAAAATCCTGCTTTCAGGTCAAATTTAGAAAAAATATATGCATCTGCAATATTAGCAACCAGTGAGTTAATATGGGGAAGGGGAAATTTGATGTCTGCCAAAAAAGAATTTAGTGGTTTATAATTAACCACTAATCTTAATTTGCCGAGGAATTGTTTGCTTCTCTTGTTTACATAAAAAGCTTGACATGCTCATTGAGAAGTTATATGTTCAATCAGTCCTTCCTTCTGTTAATGTTGAAGTTCAGCTACTGCAAGTGCTTTATGTTCTGGATTCATACTAGAGTGACTGGCCTTGGTTGGATTGATATCTTCATTTCTTTTGAAAGGTAAATAAATAAAGAATTTTGACCTCTGATAAAGTGGTTGAGCACATTTAGTGAGAAATTCTAAATGAGATTTTGCACAACATTGCTGGAGAAGCTGTTCTTGAATAGATTGAACATCCAGAAGATAAAAATTTCTTGGTGCAAAATAAGGAAGAAAATAGGACTTGAACCTGAGACCATCAGTCTTAGGGAATACCCGTTTGGACCAAAGTTGATGGATAATATCTTATCCAATAATGGCATCTCTTCCAGAAAGACTAGAATCAATCATTTTGTGAGAAATGATCAATTCTGGGAAAAATTTAATGCAAATCTTCTTGGTGAGTAAATGGGTTGTAAAACTTTCACCATTTGCAGCTTGAAAAGATTGGTGATGTGTTTGCCAATATTTAGCAGGAAATATGATAGGATTCAGAACTAAAAAAGCAATACTAGTATCAAATAATGTTGCAATTGTTACAGGTCTGGCATATTTATCAACTAATAACTGAATTTGAATTACTGAGACTATGATAGAACCAAAACAAGGAGTTATTCCATTAAGAGGAAAATGGAATTCGTCTGTTATTTCAGAGTCAGAGTCAGAAGATTCATCTTCTGATGAGTAATCTATGGCGAAAATTGTGTCAGGGGATTCTTCATCAGTTTCATAATAGGTTGATTCAAGATCCTCATTTGGTTCATATCCTTGAAATTGAGAAATCATACTAAGGGCTTTTTCCTTCTTTTTGTTTTTGCAATATTTTGCATAATGTCCTTGTTTGCCACAGATATAACATCGATCTCCTTTATTCTTCTTAGAAGATCGTCTTCTGAAAAATTTTCTTTTGTGTTTGTGCCACTTGTAAGAAAAGGATCTTTTAGAAGTATTTGAAAATTTGTGCTGCTGATAGCAACGATGGTGTTTTTTCTGACTTCTAAAAGAACATTCTTTGTAGGAACTTGGGCATTTGATCTTGAGGTCACTTCTATCACATGATTTGAAAATCTTTTTCCCTGTTAGTTAGAAGTTAGAGAAAAACTTTCATTGATTGTAGAGCTTATCTAGTGATTTCAAGGAAAGATTATGAAGTTCTCCAATAGAAGTGTTGAGAAGAACATTTCTGATTTGTTCTAAGTATCGCAATACTTCGTTGCCCAATGTTTCAGGTAAAGAATTTAAGTATGCTTGTTTAAGATTTACATCATCCCTTCCACCGATGATGTAATATCTTTTAATGGCATTTTGAAAATATTTTTGCAAATCACTTCTTTTAAAGGAACAACATTTTAACTGGAAGAATTATTGTCAAGCTTGATCTACAAAATGAGTAGAACCACCCAAAAATTCAGCATATGTGACTCCAATAAAGGCATCAATGTCAACTGAATTTAACAGTTGACGTTGGCGATATTCTCCCAAAGCATACCACCATTCCCGCAAGGATCCTATCATTCTGGCTACAAATTGTTATACCACACCTCTAAGAGTATGTCCTTCTTTTCGAAGTTCAGTTAGGCACCATGAAGTCATTTCATGAATTCTATCTCTCCACTGAGAAGGAGGAACATCATCAAAAGTGTGCTAATTTTTGTTTTCTGAAGCATGAGTTCAATGCTGATGGAAAAGAGAAGGAGGTGGTTGTTGTGGTAGAGCATTTTAAGGAGGAACTGGAACTGATTCACCTTGCATGTCATCAGGGTTTTGAACATATGGTTCACCAGTGTGAGAGGTTGAAGTGTTCATAAACAGAGAAAGTGGTGTGGGGCTAGTAGAATTTGAAAGATTGGTTAAAAAGGGAGTGATAGGATTTGATTGATCAAGCATCATTTGAGGTTGTTTTAATTTTGGTTCTTTGACTGGGGGTTGAGGCTCTACTGGTGGAGAACGAGGTAAAGGTTTATTTTGGGATTGTGTCTTTTTAGCATATTCTTTAGGGGTAAAAAGCGAAGAAGAATTACCAAATATTTTTGGGAATGCCTCAAGCTAATCTGCACGTTGAAATAAAGGTTGTGGGTAAATTGGTAAAGATTGCGGGATTGATGGTTGTGGTGGCCACAAGTTCTGAGGATAAGTTGGTTGGGATTGTTGTAATTATTACATCCTCTAAATATAAGATAATTGAGCTCTCAAACATTTCAATTCTCTCTCTTGATTGAAAAAAGGTTGGGAAGTACGAACCAAGAGTAGAATTTCATGGTGTAAGTCTTCCATTCTTTTGGTTAATGCCTGGATAGGAGTCAACTTTTGTGGAAAGTGTTGATCAAGTTTGGACTCAATTCTTTTTTGAGTTTCATCTATCCTTTTCAAAAAACTGTTTTGTATAACAGTATTTTGTGATTGTCAATTTAACACAGATCCTGCAGCTGTGACAGTTTCAATGATTCCATCAGCTTTTCTTGCTGTAGAATTTCTGATCTTCCAGGCATGAGTTGTGTTTTGCTGTCTATTTTCAAATTTTTTCAAATGAGGAAAATCAATTTCTTCAAAAGCAAGATCCATCATGCAAATAGGAGCAGGGTTGGTTGAGGATGTTAAAGTCGGTTTAATCTCAGATATACAGTCTTTTTTGACAATCCATTTGAGAGATTTTTGATAATAAGGCTGTAGAGGAGGAGGCTCAGGAGGTGCCTCAGGATAATCCTCATCCCATCTCGAAGGTTCAAGAATAAGAGTGGTGGCTGATGGTGGAGCAGAATATTTGAAGTAATAGTCAAATTTTCCAGAAGGTTGCCCCAAAGTAGAAATTTGTGAATTTCTAGCCTCAAAATCTTCATGTAATTTTTGCTTCTTTGTTTTAGGTTTGGGAATTTGTGGAAAAGGCTGAACACATTTAGAACAAGAACAAACATCTCAATAGTAATGACCATCTAAATTTTGAAATTCGTAAATAGATGTTCCTATTCCAGAAAAGTACTTAATAGGAATTGCTAATGGAGTCATCATTGATTGACTTGCTAGTGTTGAAAAACAAGATGATCTGGAGGAAGAAGGAGTCTTCTTATATTTGATTTCAACAGTACCATCAACTTTTCTAGAAAAACAAGGTTCTGTGGATTGAATGGGTTAAGCATCAAGTGAAGTTGTGTGACTCTGTTCATAAGTCGTAACCCATGATTCTGGAATTAGTTGAAGTTACTGTTCTCTGGAAATTTGCTTAGGAACATAAGTGCAACTAGGTACTTGATCAGTATCAACATGAAGAAGCAACACATCATCTGTTCCTTGTGGTACAAAGAAATCAAGTGAATGATTTTGGATGCGATAACGATTTGATAATGAAGGGTAGACATGTGAGTCTGTGTAGTAGGAACAGCACCAACTGTTTGGATTTAAACTTTCAAGGCTGAAAGTAAATGAGGATCAGCGATTGCCATATTGAAATTGGGAAACATAGTTATCAAAATTGTGCCAATATTAAGAGTTGTTTCCACTGTGCCAACACAAGCACGCTGATAATCAACAAATCTAGAATCTAACAAAACAATTCTAGATATAGTTGGTAATCCCTTCCTAGCATGGAATGTAAGAGCCAACCTGACAACTCCAAAGTGCAAATGAGTGTAACCTTCTCCGAGCCATTGTTGGAAAAGATGCTCAGGTATGTTTGTAGTTACTAATTGTTACTTTTGTGTTGCAGGGAGTAGCTGTTGATCAAAACGAGTTGCTTAAACATACTTTTTGACTTGAAGTTTGGATGGATTTACCAAACTTTTAAAAAATTGGGCAAATTTAAATCTAGATTTTGTTAAAATATAATAAAAGTTAAGAATCGAAAGTTTTGTTAAAGGAACCTTATCATCATTATGATATATGATTCATAAAAATAATTTTTTTTTTAAATAAAGATTTACGAAAAGGAACTGAAAGTACAAATAAGTAGATAGCAATATTTGATCTGAAGACATAATAGGAGAGCTTTTAAACCAGAAATCTAAATTTGCTCATTCGAATTAAATAATTATTTAGATCCAAAAATCTTAATTCTTATATTAAATCTAGAGATAAAATGCCCTTGAGATATGTTTAAGTATGACTAAACTTGGACTTATCTTCTCTTATTTAATATACTATTATTAGGCTTTTTTTTATCTTTACAATTATCATTTCCTGTAACTATTGACCGCATTAATTGCGTGCATCCCAAAATGCTAACACATATATTCTTCTTTATTTAAAAAAATTCCACAAATTCACAAGTATAAATAACCCAAACCATATGATATTTTTTTATATTTATTCCTGTAAATTAAATCCATTGGATATAGACAACTGGAATTAAGATTGCCTATTAAAAGCAATTCCCATCACAACCAAGAAAACAAAAAAAAAAATTGTAACCACTGGCAAATTAATTCCGAATGAGCAATTTAAACAAGAAAAAGAAAATTACACTAACGACTTTGTATGCAAATTCTACAAGAAAAAGATAATTACACGTGATAACATAACATTTACCAGACAGTAATTTTCATTGATGTATTCTATTTCACCAGAATGGAATAATTTTTTTTTTTTTTAGCTGGGAAATCATATCCCATGGGAAAAAATTGAAACTTTTTCAAGTATTGAAAATGCTAATCACAGGTTTTCTATAATAAAACAGCTTCTATTGAAAAGCTGCTTCTCCTCATTTCTGACCATGTTAACAAAAATATCAAACAGAACTTCATTAAAATTAATGCAATAAGCACCTCTAACATGAAGCTCTTCTGTGCAAATGAAACCAAAAAGGAGATGACCTGTAAGATCCAGTTTGGGTTCCTCCTATCTATGATTATGAACGTAACCATTTCTGGCATCTAACCAATCAACTTTGATATTCACCATTGTATTTTCACCTTTCACTAGCATTCACAACATCCTACTTAGAGACTTGATGAGTGCTTTCAGGTTCCGTCTTGTAGCTTCATCGCCCGTGAATCCCATAATATCAAAGCTTATATTCTAATATTGTTGAAGAAGAAAACCGAATAAGAAAAACTTGGGATATAAAAGCATTCATGATTACAGCATAGCAAAACCGGAGGGGATATTCAAATCAAAATCTCACCTCAATATTTTTCAAGGTAAATATCAGACTATAAATAGACTTCTGAATCAACTCACTGTTCTCTGGGGTCATAATGGATGTATGCGCCTTTCTGCAGAAACGAAAAAATAATCATGGTGATTTAAATGATGTGTCATAGAGGGACTTAGTCTAAACTGTTTTTCAAAAAGAATGTCCTTTTGTTTCTTTCAATCCACAGTCCACATTCCACATATAATTCTCATTTTGCTCTAGTCAGATGTGAATATCAACATCCAAGCGATAAACAAACAACAAAATCATTTCAAATTACTTAAAAACCCATAATATGTTATACCTTTGCATGAGGCTTTCCTAGGGAAGCAATCAGCATTTTGAAGCACATTGTTACAGGTTCAACAGGCATTTATATTATTGCAACAATAGTTTGGGAGGAGGATATTCAAGTTTACATGGAATACCAGTGAAAAATTAACATTGCAGTAGAACATTGGACCATGAGATATGATTTCGCATTGCTGGTCTAAAAGGGCCTTTCCAAACCTGATATTGAGCCTGATGGAAAAATTAACACCTCACAAGTTGAGAATCTTAATACAGACTTCCACCTCCTCTGTGTGCCATGTGCCACTGGACGATTGCAGGTCCCTTCATACGTAGGCTTAACCAGGTGCAACTAATATTATATGTTTCATTAATACTAACTTTCCAACCCAAGAACTAGAAGTCAAGACTCTCAGTTCCATTCATTTTCATATATTTTATTGGCTCCGCATGCTAACATAGTATCTTTTTCCTCATAGTTAATTCTCATGAGTCAAATAGATTGCAAATTGCACATTACATTAGTTATATACATAATGCTTCCCCAGAAAGAAGAAAGAGAGAGGAAAGACATATGGACACCTGTGGATATAAAGGCACTACACAAGGCAGAGTGTGTGTGTATGTGTGATGGAAAATAGGAAGACAAGAAATTTCAAATTCAACAATTCAAGTCTGGAATTATGGTCCATATTTATTAGGGTGCTTATTGGGGAAATTACAAAGTATTTACTAGTTCCTTTTGAGTTCAATAATTCATGTGTCTAGCTAAATTAATAAACTGCTAGTTTGTTATTTTTAAGTTAGGGCCAATTTGGAAATTTTCAGCTTTGCTAGAAAATTTTTTCCTATTTCATTGAGAGCCTTTATTTTTAGTTTTAAGTCTTATTTTGAGTTTTTATTGGTTTAAGAAGAATTTATTCATTTTTAGTTTATTTTAGGAATCCAAATCCTTGTAAGATGAAAACTAGTTTTGAAGTCCTTTTCTTGAAGGACAAGGAGTAATTTGAGTCTAAAAATACCTAGCATTCTAATGTTTTCAAGTAAGCTTTTGTTAATGAATAAAAAAATAAAAAAAAAATAAAAAAAGACCAGCAATTATGCTACTTCGAGTTGTATGATGCAATTCAATCTTAGGTATGATACCATGAGATCTTGGGTATGATGTCTAAGAAAAGAAAAGCGTGAAGTTTAAACTATTTTATTTTATTTTATCTTATTTCCTATTCATATTATTGTTCATTCGTTTCACTATTCACATCTCCAAAAACAACCCATAACTCTCTATTATTGGTTAATTTCGCTTTCCAAATCCATCCTCTTACAAACCTTAACCTTCCTTCTATATTTTCTACACATCCTAGCCTCTACATAAACTCAAATTTAACCATTTAGAATCAACCCCCCAACCATTCTTATGTCAATTTAGTATCAGAACTTCATGTTGACTTGTAAATGTTCTTATTGATTATAGGAGTGATTTTAGTGATTCTTATATTGTTTCCTTGTTAGTTTCTTTCTTAGTAAGGGGTATAGATTGTGTATAAATGTAACTTATATACTTAGATTGAGATATGAATGAATTTGAGAGCTTTAGCCTCTATTCCAATATGGTATCAGAGCCTCCATTCCTAGAGTTCTGAATTTTTTTTTCCCGATAGATTTTTTGTTCCTCTGATTTCCAATCAAAGAAGCTGTCACTCTAGTTGAAGGGCATGTGGGTATGCGTTAGCCACCGATTGGTGTTCGCGTGGAAGAGCATCACCGGAAACCTTTGCCGACACTATCACACACCGCCTTGTAACTCCGGCCGCGTGTATGCACCTCTCCTGGAGATCATGATCATGTCCAGGTACTTGGGTTTCTTAATTTTGACCTTCTGATCTGAGGATTAGTTTTTTTTTCCTTTTTTGTTCTGTCAAGTTTCGATTCCTAGTTCATTTTCTATTCTGCCGAGTTTCAATTCCTGCACGAGTTTTGTTTTGCTTCTACTGGAGGTAGAGCTACTTTCCATTGACCTTTTTCGTCGAACTTCACACCATTGACGTCACCCACACACTATGACTCCAATCAGGTGCTCTGTTCTACCCAAGTTTCGATTTTTGTTCTGAGATTGGTTGTTTCCAGATCTTGCTACTGGATTTTCTGATTTTTGGGTCTGGGCTTTCCTATTTGGTCTGTTGGAGTTATTTATTGGTATTTATTTTGAGATATTGGTTTTTTATCTTGCTGCTAGTTTGTTTGGATCTGCTAGTTTGATTTGGATATGCTGGTTTGGTTTTTTATTGGTTTGGTTTGATTTGATGAGTTAACCGATTCTAACCTTGTGGGTTGTTGAGTACTATTTTTTTGTTTTAGTGGATTTATTTTTGTCTGGGTCTGGTGATTTGAGGTTTGGTAAAAATGGTTGATGATAAAAGTATAAAAATAAGTGAAAATCCATCCATTAGAATCACAACAGCTATAGGTCTCTTCATTGATGAAATACAGACTCTCAAGCGTCTATTATCAAAACTTGAGTCTAATTCCTCAATTGCCTCTTTCAATTTTGTGAAATCATGTACTGTTTTTCTTGCCTCAATTGATGATTCTTGGGCTATAAATTCTGGAGTAAATAGATATATGACGGGCTCTTCAAAATATTTTTTTATCTATTCGCCTTGTTCTAAAAAGGATATTGTTTGTATAGTTGATGGCTCCCTAGCTTCTATTTATGGCACAAGTTCTCTTTAGTGTACTTCCACCATTAATCTAGCCTATGTTCTCCATATTCCTTCTATCCTTGTAAATATTTTATCTGTCAATGCTATTACAAATGCTCTTAACTGTAAAATTGAATTTTTTCATACTTATTGCATTTTACAGGATCTAACTATAGGAAAGATGATTGAATTTGATAGACTATGTGATGGCTTATATATTCTTAAGAATACACTAGGTCATTTTCCATCTAAAGCCTTGTTAATAGATTTTATAATTGCTCATCAACAAATAATACATTGGCATATGAGATAAGATCACCCTTCTTTTTCTGTAGTTCAAAAACTTTATCCTAATTTGTTTAAAAATTGTCAATTGAATACTTTACTTTGTGATGCCTGCGAATTTGCCAAGCACATTAGACATTCTTATTCCTCTAGTAATAGAAGAAGTTCAATTCCTTTTATGACTATTCATTCAGATGTTTGAGGACCTACTTCGACTGTTTCATTGTCAGGTCATAGGTGGTTTGTTACCTTTATTGATTGTTGCACTAGACTAACCTGGGTGTATTTAATGAGAGCTAAAGATGAGGTATTTTCTTATTTTCAATCTTTTCATGCTCTGATTAATATCCAATTTGATGCTAAGGTAAAAATTTTGAGGTATGACAATAGTACAGAATATGTGAATGGTGTGTTTCGTGCATATCTAGATTCTAAGGACATTATCCGTCAGACTAGCAGTGTAAACACTAGTGTCCAAAAAGGAGTATCTGAAAGGAAAAATAAACATTTATTAGAGGTAGTCAGATCTCTTATGTTTGCTATAAATGTTCCTAAGGTTTATTGGGATGATGCAGCCCGTACTGCTGCATATTTTATTAATAGGATGCCTCTTAAGAGCCTCAACTTCAAAAACCCTTTGGAAGTCTTAAAAAAAAGTACATATATTGTTCCACCAAAAGTATTTGGTTGTGTGTATTTTATCCATTACAAGACTGGCGGTAAGTTAAATACTAGAACTCTTAAATGTGTTTTTGTAGGATACTCTAGTACTCAGAAAGGTTATAAGTATTATCACTCACCTTCTAGGAAATACTTTGTGAGTATTGATGTTATCTTTAGGGAGTCTAAGCCTTATTTTACTTCACCCCACGCTTCTCTTCAAGGGGAGCATAAGAAGGAAGAGGAAGCGCTAGTATCTCTGCCTCCTTTACAAATTATGAGTATTGAATAGGATTCAAAAAAAAACAGAACAAAAAAAAGGAAGATTGGATATACCAGATTTAAAAACCTACAATTGTAAGGTCAAGGAAAATAATGTCATCACGCATGTTATGCCTGATATAGCATCAACTCTGCAATCAATTCCTGAAATCATATTTGGTGAGTCTTCTATTATTCCTTATTATGATTTTGTTAATCTTGATTATTCTGATTTTGAGCCTATAATTAATGATATTGATGTTCCCATAGCTATCCGAAAAGGAGTAAGAGCATGTACTAAACACCCTAATTCGAAATTTGTTTCTTACGACTCCTTGTCTCCCTTCTATAAAGCCTTTGTATCGTCTATGTCTTCTATTTCTATTCCACAGGATTGGCAGGAAACAGTTCTTGATGAACAATGGAAGAAAACAATGATGGAAGAGACGAAAGTCTTGATAAAAAACAAAACTTGGGAGCTTGTTACTTCATCATGGAAAAGAAACCAGTTAGATGTAAATGGCTGATCATTGTAAAACATAGAGCAGATTAATCAATTGAGAGGTATAAAGCCAGATTGGTAGCAAAAGGCTTTACTCAGACTTATGGAGTAGATTACCAAGAAACTTTTCCGCCTATTGCGAAAATGAATACCATTAGAGTCTTATTGTCATGTGCAGCTAATCTTGATTGGGATCTACACCAATTTGATGTTAAAAATGAGTTTCTACATGGAGAAATAGAGGAAGAGGTATATATGGAAATACCTCCAGGCTTTGATAATGAGAAGACAAAAAGAAAAGTTAACAGATTGAATAAGGCATTGTATGGGCTTAAACAATTGCCTAGGGCATGGTTTGAGAGATTCAATAAGGCTATCATTTCATTTGGGTATTTCCAAAGCAATGTTGATCATGCTCTATTTATTAAACACTCTAATGGGAAGCTTACTTTGTTAATTGTCTATGTTGATGATATGTTGATAACTGGAAATGACAAGGTAGAAATTGTCCATCTTAAAAAATTACTAGCTAGAGAGTTTGAAATTAAAGATTTGGGAAACCTGCGATATTTCCTTGGTATAGAAGTGGCTAGATCGGAAAAAAGAATCTTAATTTCTCAAAGGAAGTATATCCTAAATCTTCTAGAAGAAACTAGTATGTTGGGATGTAAGCCAGTAGATTCTCCTATTGAGGCTAATAATAAATTACAAGTTGACTTGGATGATCCAGTGGAATTAGGAAAATACCAAAGATTGGTAGGAAAGTTTATTTACCTTTCACACACTAGGCCTGATATAGCCTATGCCGTGAGTATGGTTAGTCAGTATATGCACAATTCTCGTAGTTCTCACCTTAAAGCGGTATTTCATATCTTGAGATACCTGAAAGCTGAACCAGGAAAAGGATTACTATTCTCCGAGCATGGTCATCTAAAATTAGAAGCATATACAGATACTGATTGGGATGGGTCCTCTGATGATAGAAGATCAACATCTGGTTATTACATTTTTGTAGGTGGAAATTTAATTACTTGGAAAAGTAAAAAACAGAGTGTAGTGGCTCACTCTAGTACCGAAGCAGAATATAAAGCAATGGCTCATGGTATTTATGAGTTACTTTAGCTAAGGAAGATTATGGAAGAACTATGACTGGTAGAGAAGAATATCATATCCTTATTCAGTGATAGTAAAACAGCTATTGGGATTGTTCATAATCCAATTCAACATGATCAAACAAAACATATTGAGATTAATCAGCACTTCATAAAGGAGAAAGTTATACATGGTGTACTGAAACTTACTAATATGACTTCAGATAATCAAATTGTTGATATGCTCACTAAAGGACTAAATGGCAAACAATTCCATAAGCTAGTTTCCAAGTTAGGCATGTACAATATCTATGCACCAACTTGAGGAAAAGTTTTGACTTGTAAATATTCTTATTGATTGTAGGAGTGATTTCAGTGATTCTTGTATTGTTTCCGTGTTAGTTTCTTTCCTAGTTAGGGGTATAGATTGTGTATAAATGTTACATATGTACTACGATTGAGATATGAATGAATTTGAGAGCTTGAGCCTCTATTCCAACACTTCAAGACCCTAGGAGTTTGTGGCTTTAATATTCAATGGAGGATATTCTTTGGAATGAAATTCGGCAATTATAAACTGAAATCAATGCCTACAACCAACGATTAGAGGAGTAACATTGTTTGAAACACAAGTATGGTAGTCCTCAAAAATCACTTCCTAGGGTGATCTTGAAAAATCTCTTCCTTTTTTGTATTATGAATTTATGGCAATTATTCATGTTCTATATGGTAAGGAACTAAAACTTCAATATTTGATGGCTAGTCAAGATTTGCAACTTGCAACTAAGCATAATAAAAGACATTTTCAACCAAATAATAGTGGATGGCATCGCTTTAAGAAGCAAGATAGAAATTATTAACTTTGAAAGTATGTCAAATACTGCTTTATTTTGTAATTGGCTCCATTATATTGAACATTTCTTTGATTTGTATAGTGTGGGAGAAGCTCATAAAGTAAGGTTTGCAAAAATGAAACTTGTAGGGTTAGCTATATTATGGTGGTATGGTATTGAACATGACATGGAAAGATTGAGACAACCACCTATCAATACATAGAAAGAGACGAAGGCTGAGTTACAAGGAAAGTATTAACCACCTTATTATCTTGAAAAGATGAATCAAAAGGTGAGTACTTTATAAAAGGGTAGCATGTCAATGGCAAGATATAACTACCAATTTGAAGAGGCATGAATTGAAGGTTGAATGACAAAAGAAGTTGCACATGAATTGGCCCCTAAACTTCCTATTTCTAGGGTTATAATTGTGACAACAAAAAGGCAATGCAAACTCTTCAAAATCAAGTGCTAAAGCAAGAATTGCAAGCTAAAATTCCTGGACAGCAAGCAGATCAAGTTGTGCGATATTCACATAAGCTTCACGAGTCTATAATAGAGGCTGAATTGCTAAGCCAACAACAAGAAAAGCCTCTGCTACAAGTAGTTCAAAAAAAAAGGGAAGTGGAAAGGCTACAACTACCATGTCAAAGGCTTAACATCAAAACCTGCAACCAGAAACTCTAAATCATGAAGCAAGAAAACCAATACAGCAAATAAATGAGTCCTTTCCGCAAGTTGGTCAGCCAGGAAATAAAGCCAAAAAGCTTTGTCTTCTCAAAACCTTAAAAGCTAAATGTGCTCCTAGATTTGAATCAACAAGAAGAAAACCCACCAAAAGCAATAATGTGCATTGAAAAATTGATTCAACAAGCTAATATTGCTATGAATACAAATGCATTGTTTGGAAAGGTAATGATGAAGCTGGAAAGAGAGAAATCTTTAGACAAGAACTTCAATGAAGAAAAGGTAGAACATGCTGAAATAAAATAACAAGATATTGGAAAATTAGAAAGCAAAAGAGAGTGCAACTTTATCGTTAAAGATATAAAAGTTGGATTTATAGTGCCCATAACCAACATACAGATGGACTTCGTAATTCCCATTCACTTCATATACAAGTCTAAAAAATACTTTCAACTTTTCTTATTGTTACTATCAACCAAAGAAGCAAAATGACAATTCAACAAATCATCATCTTTGTTACTAAGGCACTTTAAAACTCGAGGTCAAGTTTTTTCGGGAATGACGGAAAATAGGCAAACAAGAAATTTCAAATTCAACAACTCAAGTCTAGAATTATGATCCATATTTATTATGGGGTTTATTAGGGATATTATAGAATATTTATTTCCTTTTGAGTTTAACAATTCATGCGTCTAGCTAAATTAATAAACTGCTAGTCCATTATTTTTAAGTTAGGGGCAATTTGGTAATTTTTTAGCTTTACTGGAAAATCCTCACCTATTTCTTTAGGAGTCTTTATTTTTAGTTTTATGTCTTATTTTGAGTCTTTGTTGGTTTAGGAAGAATTTATTCCTTAGTTTATTTTAAGAGTTTAAATCCTTCTAGAATGAAGACTAGTTTTGAAGTTCTTTTCTTGAAGGACTAGAAGTTGTTTTAGTCTATAAATATCTAACATTGTAATGTTTTCAAGGAAGCTTTTGCTATTAAATAAAAAAAACACAATAATTATACTACTTTGAGTTGTGTGATACAATTCAACTTTAGTTGTGATGCCATGAGATCTTGGGTGTGATATCTAAGAAAGTTAAGGTGTGAAACTTAAACTATTTTCTTTTATTTTCTCTTATTTTCTATTCATGTTATTGTTCATTTATTTCACTATTCACCGATATTGTTCACAGCTCATAACTCTCCATTATTGCTTAATTTCACGACTCATAGAATGAAGACTAGTTTTGAAGTCCTTTTCTTGAAGGACTAGAAGTTGTTTTAGCATATAAATATCTAACATTGTAATGTTTTTAAGGAAGCTTTTGTTATTGAATAAAAAAAAAATAATAATAATTATGCTACTTCGAGTTGTGTGATGCAATTCAACCCTACGTGTGATGCCATGAGACCTTGGGTGTGATGTCCAAGAAAGTTAAGGTGTGAAACTTAAACTATTTTCTATTCATGTTACTGTTCATTCATTGGTACCGTTCACAGCTCATAACTCTCTATTATTGCTTAATTTCGCTTACCAAATCCATTATTTTACAAACCCTAGCCTCCCTTCAATAGTTCCTATCCATCCTAGCGTCCAAACAAACCCAAATTTAATCCTTTATAACCAACCCTCCAACTTAGTACTCCCCCCTATCTCTAAAGGGGCTTATGCACTCCACTCGCTGTCTATCCTGCGTTAGTGTGTGAAGAATGTGGAATCTTGAAATTCAGGTTCACAGATGCTTGTGATACAATGTTATGGTGGAAGAAACTGATATAATAATGATGTGAGAAGCATAGTAATTGCCATAATAAGTGTGGGCGTCATCAATGACGGTGAAAGAACAAAGAGATTACGGTGGTTTTGAATTAACTAACTTATAGACAAAATGCATTATGCAATATCACAATTTATTCGTAACAAAAATAGTTAATAAAGAGATAACAGAGAGTTTTCTGATTGAAACATTGTTAGGAAAAAAAAGTCATCACTATTGAATGGTGATGATTGATAATGACAAAAGTTTCTTTTGTTATATTGAATGATCCCAAAAGCAAGTAAAAGTTATTCTCACAAGGCTTTTGAATGTCCACTAGAAATCACACAAAGAAAACAAAGTTATAAACCCACTACTAAAGAGACAAATTGGTTTTCCATCAAAAAATGCAATAGCAAAAACATAACTTGCTTTTTACAACTTTTGATTTTATTCAGGCTAAAACTGTCTACAGAACATTTAAACTTTACCTTGTTGACACCAACAAAGTTTTATGGGAAAATATAATATGAATTATGAGTAGAGATAAGGATCAGTATCCCTATAGGCAAAATACTTTTAGAGTTCATGCGTAGAAAAAAGGAAATCAAACCTTACTGCTAAGTACAGCAAACAATATTTACTGGGCAAGCCTCAGAGCTACAATCAGTAATGAAGCTTCATAATTGAGCTTAAGGCCAGAGAGACAACAGCCCAATAGTTGAGTGCTTGCCTCATACTTCAAGCAATTAGGAGTTTTCTCTCTCCCCTCGCCTTGAATTGAAAACAGAAAGTGTTGGCCTAAAGGATCATTGACTAAACTTACCTATCTAGCTGAGTAAATTAATTACCACAAAGTAAAATTTGGACAGGATCTTTTTTATGGTTTTTGTATGATGCAAAGTCTAGCAGGTTACTGGCTCTATATGCACCACAGTCCATGAATGCCACAGGCCTTGGCGAATGTGAGGCCAGAAAGTTGGATGACACCAAAACAATGTTCAATTAAGGGTTGTGGTATGTCTAAGTCATTTGATAACTTCTCACCGGCCTCTTCTGACCTCTTAGAATCTGGCATTAAATTGTTTGTTCAAAGTGCACTGCATGGCCTCCTTGTCAGTCTTGAGTTATTATGCCTCACTTTTTCCACTTGATAGCTGTTCGAAGCTGAGTTCATCTCAGTTTGGCCACAGCCCCAATCTCATGGGAGTTTCCTATGTTATGTAGATGGTTTGTGCATGCCTGTCACTGATTTTTTTTTTTTTTTTCTCTCTTACTTATTTAGTTGGGAATCGGAGAAGACCTCCAAAATCAAGCTGGTTATGAAAGGAGGTTCTATAATTCACCTTAAATCTTCAGAGACTTGCGATAGGCTTCTGGTCAAATCATCAACTGCCTTAAGGAGATCGCTATCACGAACCTCAGCTATCAAAGGTTGGACATCTTCAGTCATTTCCTGGATCTGAGATATCACTACATCAGAACCAAAGTTTGAGTACCGATTAATTTGTAAGGATAGATATGGAACAAATTTGATTGCACACTGCCTAGCACATGTACAGAATTGAGAAAAAACAATCAAATTCACGTGGTGCAACAACTCCTTCAAATTAGCCTAACCATTAGTAAAAATGTCAATTTATCACAATCATAATGCAATACATAATGATAATAGAACACTACAACAATATATTTTCACTGACAAAAACGCCAATTACATTGTTCACCTTTTAAGTTCTCCGCAAAATGCCGCATGCCATAACCTGATGCACTCAAGGTAATTACTAATCAACAATAACTGCTAATAAGTTTAACTTAAACATGTCAAAAATGAACATTTGCTTTTCCCATGCAGTTGATCAGAATCAAATAACGCAATTTACAAATGAGACAAAGGTTTTGAACAACTAATCAATGTATAATCTCTCAAGGTTTTGCTAATATAATGCATAAATCCCTAAATCATTCTAGATAAGTAGCATTGGATTCAAAGTCTACACTTTTACATTAAAACTGGATGAGCCTTAATAAATTATTCAAGGTTAAATTACTTTTAGTCCTTAAGATTTGACCTAACAAACACTTGCATTCCTACTTTTTGAAAGATTAATTAGTTAATTCATATATTTTGATTCTGTTAGACACTTTGGTCCTTCTGTACAAATTTTTCACCTTTTTCGTTAAAAAATTTTAAAAGAATTAAAAAGAAAAAGAAAATATAATAAAATGAACAAAATGCCCATCTTCTTCATTACCTAGATTTTTGCTTCTTATTCTCCTTTTTTTTTAACTTTTCATTTAATCAAAATTAAATAAATAAAATTTAAAATAATTGTAATTAAAAAATAATTTTTTAAATTATTTAATTTATTTTTTTATATTTAATTTAAAATTAAAATAAATAAAATTCTTTTCATCTATTAAAAAATTACTTTTTGAATGTTTAATTAAAATAATTATTTTTTGTATATTTAATCAAAATAATTATTTTTTTTTTTTTGTGTATATCTAATTAAAATTAAAAAAGAACCTTACATATATAAAAAAAATAAGAGAAAAAATAAATAATTTTAAGTATTTTTAATTTAATTAAATATACTCAAAAAAATTAGTTTAATTTTAATTAAATATACTCAAAAAATAATTATTTTAATTAAATATATAAAAAGTAATTATTTTAAGTGAATATACAAAAAGTAATTTTTAACAAATGAAAGTAATTTTATTTATTTTTAATTTTAAATTAAATATAAAAAAGGAAATAAATCAAATAATTAAATAAAAATAATTATCTTAATTAAATAAAAAGTAATTTTATCTGTTTTAATTTTAGATTAAATATAAAAAAATTAAATAATTAAATAAAAATAATTATTTTAATTAAATAGAAAGTAATTTTATTTATTTTAATTTTAAATTAAATATAAAAAACAAAAAAAATAAAAAATCTATATAAATATTTCATAAAAAAAAATATTCATATATATTTTTTATTTTAATTAAATTTTAAAAGCATAAACATAAGTGTTAATTAGATCAAACTTTAAGGACTAAAAAATAATTTAATCAAAAAGCGGAAATCTGGGCAATGAAAGAGCATGGGTACTTTGGTCATTTTATAAAAATTTAACGGAAAAGTGAAAGAAAATGGATGAAATGACTACAGTGTTCAACGGAATCAAAATACAGGAACTAACTAATTAGTTTTTCAAAAAACAAGAATGCAAGCGTTAATTAGGTTAAACAATTTGTTTATCAATAGAGACATTATTTTCAGAGTAACCTTGATATTTACAAAAGCAAGAATGTTGATCACCTCAGCAATGCAGTTATGATGAGCTATTATCAATTAAATGCAAAAAGAAAACATACAAAGGGCAGACTGTACCTTTGTAAGCAATGGCTTTGCATCTTCAATAACAGCAGCTACACGCTCAGCCAATGAATAACTATTAGCGACACCAATAGCCTCCATTTCACGTCCCATACGGGTGAATATGCCAACCAATTCATCTAAACTTACCCCTTGATGTCCCTTTATCTTTTGCCTATCACATACAATTAGACCTTCCTTAACACATTCAGCATCAAGAGGTCCTAGAGAAGGTGA
>CANXYC012303370.1:0-48673 GCA_948193065.1 Aleurites moluccanus
TTTTTTGTGACCCCTATAAAACAGATAATATATATATACCCCTACAAAACATATTATATCTATATCTATATATATATATATATATATATATATATATATATATATATATATATATATATATATATATATATTGTTGTCAACATGAAACAACTGAAGCTTTACTGAGTGCCTATTCCAGAATTGAAATTGTTGCCTTGTGATGGGGCTTGTGATGCACCAGTTGTGGTACTTTGGCTTGCAAACTGATTTTGTAGTTGTCTTCTAACTACATTTGGTCTATTTTATGTAATAACCCTAAATGAAAATTTAAAACGATTAAAACGTAGTTATGGGAAATAAGCATCGATAGTTGATTTTTCATAGATTTTATAAGATGCATTGCTTAGAATTAATTATAGTTAACCTAAGCTGGATAGATTAGTAGCATAGAAAAAATAATTAGAGGATTAAATGGAATTAGAAATAGTACTAATTAATTAAATCAATTAAAAGATATAAAAGAAAAACTTAAGTTTGAATACCCTTCGGTATTCGATTTTTAATAAATTCTAAAGCATTCTTTTATTCAATTTTTCTTCACATATCTAAAATCTTATGAATAATGAATAAGTTAAAAATAGAATTGAGTGAAATTAATAAAATTTAAATATTTAAGTAGAGAAGTAAAAGAGATAGAAAAATAAGAAGAAGAAAATGACAATTTTATAAATTTTGAGAGATAGAGTCAAAATTTGACCAATAATTAAAATAATTAAATAAAAATAAATAAATGGAGCAAGGTGGCATGCCAAGAGGAGCCTTCTCCACCAAAATTAATTTATTTTATTTCATCTAAAATAATAAAAACACAAATAAGGCTAGGTTAATTTCCATTTTATTTTTCTTAAAATTTAATTTTCCTAAATTCTAATTGGTTATTAATAATTATAAATAAACATAATTTGAGGAAGTTATCATCTTCTTCTTCCTCTTCTTTTGGCCAAAAAATTTCATCATAAAAATTCTTCAAAATTTTGCTCAATTTATTCCTTACTCAAATCACTTCTCCATCTTCATCAATGTTCATACCTCCATCTCCAAAGCTTCTTTTCTTCATCAAATTTGTTGATAGTTAAAGGAAATTTTTCTAAAAGTTTCAAAAGGTAAAAATCTTAACTTGTCTCATGTTATCATATAATGAGTTTAATGTTAATTTAGATGTTTAATTAGTGAAAGAAAGTAAGATTAGAAGTAAATCCTTGAAAATTCTGAATTTTCTTTGACGTGATAGAATCTTGGAGTTGAGTTTTCATGCCTTTAAATTTGGAATTTAAAGATTCTTAAAACATTAAAGTTGTAGATTTACATGTTTAGATTATATTCTTTTAGGAAGTTTTATCCAATTCTTGTTGTGCAGAGAGATATAGGACACTGAGTAAGATTGTCTCTGGTTATGGTTTTGACTGAGAAACCTTACTGTTTTTTGAGGCTTTGAGAACTTTAAGGAAAGAATTAGGGAAAAATCAAAATATAAAAAATATTTCTTTATGTCATAGCTAAAATTTAGTAAAAAATAATAGTATTTTAATATCTACATAATGAATTACAAGTGAAATAGTAGGGGTTACTCGCATAAGAATTGCAGGATGCAGGACTAAATTATAAATTCCGTCATAAATTGTGTTGTATTTAGAAAAATCTAAAGTTTGGATATGTTAGAGCATGAGATGTTTAGTTTAAGTAAGAAAAATAATTGAAGCAATTGGATAAATATAGAGAGAGATATGACTGAGAGAACAAGTTTGCCAGTATGATAAAAGCTGAAATTAACCCTAAGTTTTGAGGATTTTAAGGAAATTGATTAATTAAAGTTTTAGTTAATGAAAGTTCCTATCAAATTGATACTAAATTATATTTAATTGTATGTGCATCATCTAAAGGGGATGACAAAGATGTTCATGATCACCTCTTTTATTTTTGTTGAGTAGTGAAGGAAGATCGATTTTTAGATTTTTACTTATAGAAGTAAGTAATATACATATTGTTTTACTTGACATTGTATTCAAAAAAAGTTATTAAAATTGCTTTGAAATTTTCATTGTTGGCCGAAAACATCAATTGTATTATGCATGATTACTTTTATGTTTTCTAAAATTCTAAATGATTCCTTTTGATTGAATTTGTATGATTAGCCAAATACTCTATTGATTGAAAACCTTGAAAGTGCTTAAGTTATTCTTTGACATCTAATGATTAAGCATCATATATGGCTTTAATGAAATGATAGAAGTTTTAATGACATTGTGCAAAATGATTTAATGATCTTAGCCAGGAGGGGGTTAAGGTCCGAACTATATGGTCTAATCAACCGTATGAGTAAATAGCATGCTACCAGATTGTAGTCTCTGCTTAAAAGATCAATAATGAGTTTGTCATTTTTATGATAGTATGATATGATACGTATCTTTAATGCTAATGTGAAGATATTGATAATCGAACCTATATGTTGAATGACCTCATTTTTATGAATCTTTAATTAACTAATGACCCCTATTGTTATTGTATATTTTATATATATATTCATGCTATTATTATCTTCCTTGTGAGCAATTCCCTCACCTAGCCTCACGAGTAAGATAATATGTGTATTACTCACTAAGATTAATTTCTCATCCTCTTGTGATTCAAAATTTTCAGGTTTGTAGTAGATAGTGGTGGTTTTCATCCCATCTCCTCCATTCGAGCTTGGAACTAACAGTATCTATGTAACTGCCTCTTCTGTAAAAAAATTATTGTATTTTGTTTACTATAGAAATGCTCCATGATTTTAGTATTAGTATAAGGATTTAATGTGTTATTGACTTAATTAATATTGGTTAGTAACATATATTTTAATTAAATTATTGCATATATAATATGGTTTATTAAGTGAAGTATGAAAATGTGATAAGAAAAATGGAAGTTGAGGGTATAAGGTGGGATTTTTGAAATGTTGTTTATCTTGCAGGTTGTGTTTATTGTTAAATTGAATGAGTCATAACTTGGGATTATTATAGTTACAAAGGAGACTCTAGCGAAATTTTCATAAATAATTTTATAAATTAATAATTTAAAAGTTAGGATGGTTTCTGCGGGAATTGGTAGCCTTAAGCTAACCATTTCCCTAGAATCGTCATATCCCGAAGTGGGGATGTGACAAAGTTGGTATCATATTATTAAATTAAATAATTGTCATTAAAAAAATAAGTAAATCATGGAGCATAGGATTCTTCTTTATCGTCATTTGATGTTATTCATTATGTGTGTTAATATGTGTTTCTATAAATTAATAATCTTGTGATTTTCTGTTTTTTGTGGATATGCCGCCTAGACGACGGGGTGAGGGATATAAACCTTTTAGGCACGGACAGCCTCGTCGAGTTCGACAAGATAAGGAAATGGCCTTGAATGTTGCTTCAGATAAAGAGGAGGCTATTGAGGCACCACAAGCTAGAAGAAGAGTAAATGAAGAGGGGTTGGCAGAAAATGTGAAATTTTTTATTAGAGAAAACGAAGAATTAAGGAGGGAGATTGAAGAATTGAGGAAAGCTAAATATGAGCCACCTCCAGTAGTAATTCCACCACCAGTACTCGCACCACCGCCTGGTTGTATTCCGCCACCAGTTCCTCAGGGTGGTTTGGATCCTTAACAAGTAGCTAGAAGAGTGAATTATGATGGGGGAATTAAAGTATTTACTTTTCTCAATATGGGCCTACCAGAATTTAGAGGGGAACATAGAGATGAACCTAGTGAGTTTTTGGAAGAAGTAGATAAAATTATCAGAAGATTTCCCTGTTCTGATGCTAGAGCCATTGAATTGGTAGGTTTATTTTTGAAAAAAAAAATGCTTGGGCATGGTTTGAGCAGCATGTGGAAGAACCATTGTATAGTGATAATCCACCTACTTGGGAGCAATTTAAATAGATGATGATTGATGAGTTTTTGATCGAAGGAGAAAAATAAAGGAAGTTGATCCAGTTTGAGCAATTGAGGCAAGGAAATATGAGTGTCTCAGAGTATGCTAAGGAATTCATTCGGTTAGCTAGATTTGCGAAGAATATAGTTTCAAATGAAGCCATAAAGATTATGAGATTCCAGAGAGGGTTGCATGCATATTTGCATAACATTCTGTTAGCTTCAAAATACACCTCTCTGAACAAATTGATAGATAAAGCAGTTTAGATGGAAGAAAAGTACAAGAAAAATAGGTCTGAGATGGAACATAAGAGGAAGGGTTCTTTCAGAGGACAGAGTAGTAGAAATAGAGGAGGTAGCAGCAGTTATCAGTCTAGACCCTCTGATATAAGTAACTGGCTAGCTCAGAGACTAGTTGAAAGTAGTAACCGAAGTCAGAGCAGATTTGTAGCTTCTTCATCCGCTCATCGAATGTCTTCCGGTACCTTCAGATTAGAAAGGGAAAATCAAAATTTTCCACCTTGTTCTTAGTGTGGCAAACAACATCCTGGATCTTATAGATTTATTACTTGAGCCTGCTTAAGGTGTGGATAACATGGTCATTACATCAGAGATTGTCCACTTACTCGGGGATAGTAAACAACACCCACAATATCTTAGCCTATAGTCCAGCAGGGTCAGAATAATAATAGAGGCTCTGGAGGCAGAGACAGAGGCCAAAGTTTCTGAATCAGCAAGAAGCCCAGACTCCTAATACTACTGTGGCATGTATGATTTTAATTCATAATGTGCTATTATTTGACTCGGGGGCTACACACTCGTTTGTATCACCTGCATTTGCTGAAAAATCGGGTAAGGGTAGGAAAAAGATGAATATACCATTAAAGATTTCTACACCTCTAGGTGAAACCATTGATGTGGAATACTTGTATGATTCATGCTCAGTTGAAATAGAGGATAGAGTACTTCTAGTAGATTTAATTGAATCGCCGGTTTTAGAGATTGATGTGGTGTTAGGAATGGATTGGTTGTCCACTCATTATGCTACAATTGATTATCTGGGAAAAAGAGTGGAATTTAGACTTGTGGGTAAGGACAACTTTGTGTTTTAGGGTGATAGAGGCAGTGTAACGACGAGACTAATATCTGTTATTAGTGCAAGACGGCTTCTAATGAAAGGATGTCAGGGATTCTTGGCCAGTGTGGTTGATACACGGGTTAATTCTGGTGGAGTTGAACAAATTCATGTGATAAATGAATTTCCTGATGTGTTTCCTGAGAATTTACTAGGACCTCCTGATCGAGAAATAGAGTTTGAGATCGAAGTGTACCCGAGAACTAATACAATATCCATTCTTCCTTACTGAATGGCTCCTGTAGAGTTGAAAGAATTGAAAGTGCAATTGCAGAAATTGATTGATAAAGGGTTTATAAGACCCAGTAGTTCACCATGGGAAGCTCCTGTATTGTTTGTAAAGAAGAAAGATGGGACTCTTCGGATGTGTATTGATTATAGATAATTGAATAAAGTGACTGTCAATAATAAATATCCTTTAGTCATGATAGATAACTTATTTGATCGGTTACAAAAAGCCAGTCATTTCTCCAAAATTGATCTCAGATTGGGTTATTATCAGTTGAAGATCAAAAAAGAATATGTGCTAAAAACAACTTTTAGAACCCGATATGGTCATTATGAATTCTCGGTATTGTCATTTGATTTAACTAATGCACCTGCAACCTTCATAGATTTGATGAATAGAGTATTCAAGCCTATTCTGTACAAGTTTGTCATAGTCTTCATAGATGACATACTTGTATATTCTAGAAGTCAAGAGGAGCATGAAGAGCATTTGAGAGATGTATTGCAAATACTAAAGGAACATAAATTGTATGCCAAGTTGTCAAAATATGAGTTTTGGCTGACTGAAGTATGTTTTCTGAGGCATATTATTACTAAAGATGGCATAAAAGTATATTCAAGGAAAGTTGAAGCGGTAGCAGATTGGCCCCGACCCACCAGTGTGACTGAAGTCAGAAGTTTTCTTAGTATGACAGGTTAATATTGGAGGTTTGTTAAAGATTTTTCTAAAATACCCTTGCCATTAACTAAGTTAACAATGAAGCAAGTTAAAATTCAGTGGGATGACTCTTGTGAGGAAAGTTTTCAGAAACTTAAAATATGTCTCACTATTGCTCCAGTACTTGTTTTGCCATTTCGATCTGGTAAATTTGCAGTATATTGTGATGCTTCAAGGATGGGACTGGGATGTGTGCTTATGCAAAATGTGAGAGTGATAGCTTATGCATCTAGACAATTGAAGAGGCATGAATTGAATTACCCCACCCATAATCTTGAAATGGCAGCAGTAGTCTTTGCCTTGAAGATTTGAAGGCATTATCTTTATGGTGAAAAATGTGAGATATTCACTTATCACAAAAGCCTCTAATATATTCTACAACAGAAAGACCTTAATCTGAGACAGAGACAGTGGATGGAATTAGTAAAGAATTATGATTGTTAGATCCTTTATCATCCTGGAAAGATAAATGTGGTAGCTGATACATTAAGTAAAAAGTTAATGGGAAGTCTATTATATTGCTATTCATTGGAGGCCATTAGTTAGGGAGATGAAAGAATTAGTTGATAAGGGGATTCAATTGGAAAATTTTGAATCTTGAGTTTTATTTGCATAGTTTCAAGTGAGACCTAAGTTGATTGATGAAATTATAGTCTTACAGAATAAGGATCCCCAGTTACTCAAGTTAAAGGAGGATGTGAAAGCTGGGAAGACTTTTGATTTTCGATTTGATGATGATGTATCAAAGATGGGGCAACAATTGTGTGTACCTATTGTTGATGGACTCAGGGAGACGATTTTGAAAGAGATTCATTTTGCACCTTATAGTGTTTATCTAGGGGCAACCAAAATGTATCATGATGTGAAGAGCTGTTATTGGTGGCCAAGTATGAAGTAACAGATAGCCAAGTTTGTATCTATATGTTTATCTTATCAGCAAGTGAAATTAGAACACCAGAACCTTATTGGTTGCTTCAAGAGATAGAGTTGCCTGAATGGAAATGGGAGCAAATCATTATGGATTTTGTAGTTGGATTACCAATGACTTCACGGGGTTTTGACTCTATATGGGTGATTGTGGATCGGCTTACGAAGTCAGTCCATATTCTTGAAGTTAAATCCACTTATTCAATAGCTCAATATGCTCAGCTATATGTAGATAAGATTGTGAGGTTGCATGGTGTACCAAAGTCCATTATATCGGATCAAGATACTCAGTTCACATCCCGATTTTGGTAGAAGTTTCAAGAGAATTTAGGTACACAACTGAATTTCAGTACTGCTTTCCACCCTCAAACTGATGGCTAATCTGAAAGAACTATTAAGTCATTGGTAAATAGGCTTCGTTTATGTGTTCTTGACTTTGGAGATAGTTGGGATCAATACCTACTTTTTGTGGAGTTTGCTTACAATAATATCATTTCACTATTGGTATGGCACCATACGAAGCATTGTATGAAAGAAAATTTAGATCTCCAATATGTTTGGTGGCACTTGGGGATAAATAGAGAAAGTGTCGATTATTAGAGAAAGAATGAAGACAACTTTTAGTCGGCAAAAGAGTTATGCAGTTAGCTATCGGTAATCATGTATTCTTAAAAATTTCCCCTATGAAAGGTATTATACGGTTTGGCAAGAAGGGAAAACTTTCACCAAGGTATTTGGGACCATTCGAGATACTGGATAAAGTGAAAGATGTATCTTATCACTTAGCTCTTCCTCCGAGCTTAAGCCATATTCATCCAGTATTTCATATCTTAATGCTCCAGAAGCACTTATCTGATCCATCTCATATACTTCAGCCACAAGTTATTGAAGTAGATGAGAACTTATCATATGAAGAAGTGCTAGTCAGGATAGTAGATTGGCAAGTAAGAAAGTTGAGAAATAAAGAAATTCCAATGGTGAAAGTGCAACGGAGAAATCATAGTGTTGAGGAATGCATGTGGGAAAGCGAAGTCAATATGCAATAGAAATATCCATAGTTGTTTCAACAATAAGGTAAGTAATTTAAAATTCGAGGACAAATTTTTCTAAAGGAGGTAGAATGTAATAATCCTAAACGAAAATTTAAAATGATTAAAACGTAGTTACAGAAAACAAGCGTCGATAGTCGATTTTTCATAGATTTTAGAAGGTGTATTATTTATAATTAATTATGGTTAATCTAAGTTAGGTAGATTAATAGCATGGAAAAAATAATTAGAGGATTAAATGAAATTAGAAAGAGTACTAATTAATTAAATCAATTAAAAGACTTAAAAGAAAAACCTAAGTTTAAATATCCTTCGGTGTTCGATTTTTAATAAATTCTAAAGTATTTTTTATCCAATTTTTCTTCACACATCTAAAATCTGATGAATAATGAATAAGTTAAAAATAGAATTGAGTGAAATTAATAAAATCTAGATGCTTAAGAGAGAAGTAAAAGAGATAGAAGAATAATAATAAGAAAATGATAATTTTGTAACTTTTGAGAGATGGAGTCAAAATTTGACCAATAATTAAAATAATTAAAAATAAATAAATAAATTAAGCAAGGTGGCTGGCCAAGTGGAGCTTTCTCTACTAAAATTAATTAATTTTATTTCATCTAAAATAATAAAGACACAAATAAGGTTAGGTTAATTTCTATTTCATTTTTCTTAAAATTTTCTTTTCCTAAATTCTAATTGGTTATTAATAATTATAAATAAATATATCTTCTTCTTCCTCTTCTCTTGGCCACAAAATTTCACCATAAAAATTCTTTAAAATTTTGATCGATTTATTCCTTACTCAAATTACATCTCCATCTTCATCAATTTTCATACATCCATCTCTAAAGCTAATTTTTTTTCATCAAATTTGTAGATAGTTAAAGGAAATTCTTCAAAAAGATTCAAAAGGTAAAAATCTTAACTTATCTTATGTTATAATTTAATGAGTTTTAATATTAATTTAGAGGTTTAATTAGTGAAAGAAAGTAAAATTAGAAGTAAATCTTTGAAAATTCTGAATTTTCTATGACTTGACAGACTATTGGGGTTGAGTTTTCATGCATTTAAATTTAGAATTTGAAGATTCCTAAAATATAAAAGTTGTAGATCTACATGTTTATATTATATTCCTTAAAGGAAGTTTTATCCAATTCTTACTGTGCAGAGAGATATAGAATACTAAGTAAGAATATTTTCGGTTAGGATTTTGACTAAGAAACCTTACTGTTTTTTGAGATTTTGAGAACCTTAAGTACAAAATTAGGGAAAACTCAAATATAAAAAATGTTTCCTTATGTCTTAGCTAAAATTTCGTGAAAAATAACAGCATTTGAATATCTACATAATGAATTACAAGTGAAACAGTAGGGGTTACTCGCGTAAGAATTGCAGGATACAAGACTAAATTAGAAATTCCGTCATAAATTGTGTTGTATTTAGAAAAATTTGAATTTTGGATATGTTGGATCTTGAGATGTCTAATTTCAGTAAGAAAAATAATTGAAACAATTGGATAAGTATAGAGACAGATATGACTGAGAGAACCAAGTTTGCCAGTAGGATGAATTAAAGTTTTAGTTAATAAAAGTTCCTATCAAATTGATACTAAATTATATTTAATTATATATGTATCATGTCAAGGGGATGACAAAGAGGTTCATGATCACCTCTTTTGTCTTTGTTGAATAGAGAAGGAAGATCGATTTTTGGATTTTTGCTTATAGAGGTGAGTAATATACATATTGTTTTACTTAACATTATATTCAAACCAAGTTACTGAAATTGCTTTGAAATTTCCATTGTGATTCGAAAACATCAATTGTATTATCCATGATTACTTTTATGTTTTCTAAAATTATAAATGATTCATTTTGATTGAATTTGCATGATTGGCCAAATACTCTATTGATTGAAAACCTTGAAAATGCTTAAGTTATTCTTTGACATATAATGATTAAGCACTATATATGGCATTAATGAAATGACATTGTGCACAGTGATTTAATGATCCTAGCTAAGAGTGGGTTAAGGTCTTAACCATGTGGTATAATCAACCGTATGAGTAAATAGCATGCTATCGGATTGTAGCCTCTGTTTAAATGATCAATAATGATTCTGTCATTTTTATGATAATATGATACGCTATGTATCTTTAATACCAATGTGAAGATATTGATAATCAAACTTACTTGTTGAATGAACTCATTTTTATGAATCTTTAATTAACTATTGTCCCCTATTGTTATTGTATATTATATATATATATTCATGCTATTAGTATCTTCCTTGTGAGCAATTCCCTCACCTAGCCTCACAGGTAAGATAATATGTGCATTACTAACCCAGATTAATTTTTCACCCTTTTGTGGTTCAATATTTTTATGTTTGTAGTAGATAGTGGTGGTTCCAGCCCATCTCCTTCATCCGAGCTTGCTGGAACCGACAGTATCTATGTAACTGCCTCTTCTGTAAAAAATTTATTGTATTTTTTTTACTCTAGAAATGCTCCATGATTATTCTATTAGTATAAGGAATGTATAATTAATGTGTTATTGACTTAATATTGGTTAGTAATATATATTTTAATTAAATTACTGCATATATAATAATGTTTGTTAAGTGAAGTCTGAAAATATGATATGAAAAATGGAAGTTGAGGGTATAAGGTGGGATTTAGAAGTGTTGGTTTTCTTACAAGTTGTGTTTATTGTTAAATTAAATGAGTCGTAACTTGAGATTATTATAGTTACAAAGGAGACTGTGGCAAAATTTTCATAAATAATTTTATAAGTTAATAATTTTGAAATTATGATGGTTTTTACAGGGAATCAGTAGCCTTAAACTAACCATTTCCCTAGAATCGTCATATCCTGAAATGGGGATGTGACATTTTGCCACTTTAGATTTTTTGCTCTGAAGCCAATGTCTTATGTAACATATGCTGACCTTTTTATTAAGGATGGTTGGTTGATAACTCTTAAAACTCCACTTGGGTACTGAAAATTAAACATTAAACACATATTGGAATCAATATATACATAACATTGCTTTCAATAAAACTTCAAACATACATGACTTGCATCAAAACTAACAACTCCACTGCTGTCATTGTATTTCGTTCTATACCCCTACAAACCCTCTGCCTTTTAGGTTATTGACCATTTCCAGCATTTGCTATTCTTTTATTGTAGAACTTTTTAGAAAAGGTAGGAAAATATGATCCTCGTCCTGTTGAAGTACTACCAGCAGGAGCACTAACTACAATCCAATACATAAACAAATAAATACACACCATTAATATATTTTCTTGTATATTTAGAGCACTAAGAGCACAAAGATTATTATTAGAAAAGGCAATTGGTTATGGATTCCCTATTCTTATTCCTTCACCTCTCCCTCTTCCTCTTGCTATCCCTTTACCTCTTGCATTACTAACACTAGTAGCTCCAACTACAAAGAAATTAAATCTAACTCATATCACATATTTACATTCAAACCAATAAATAATCTAACTGGACATTAATATACCTGGATTCACATTTTCAGAGGCATTATTTGAATTAACAAAACCAGTAGATGGGCCAGGTGTTGTTGTATTCCCTCTAGACCTTCCTCTAGCTGTATTGTCCCTCTCCCTTTTGCTATCCCTTTATCTCTTGCATTACTACCACTAGTAGCTCCAACTACAAATAAATTAAAACCAACTCATATCACATATTCATATTCAAACCAATAATCCAATTATGCATTAGTATACCTGAATTCACATTTTGAGAGACATTAACTTGTACTGTCCCTTTCCCTTTTCCTCTTTCAAACTGGCTACCTCTGTCATTCAAACTGTTAACTGTTGTCACTGTACCTTGATTATTAATACTTAAAGCTCTATCAGCCTGAGATACATTGTGCAATATTATATTTATTTTAGTCTACTTAATATCAAAAACCAAATACACAATGAAAAAATGTAGTTTAAGTACCTTAGTATGTCCTGTGTTGACATACTTACAGTCTTTTTTGTTGTGGCCAATTCCCTTGCAAAGGCTGCACGTCATTGATACTCCTCTTCTTGACAGTTTTCCAATTTTCTTCCCTTCATCAATATCTTTTCTTCTATTCCTTTTTGGTATCCCAAGCAATTTTTTCTCCTTTAGTGGGACAATAGGTCCTTTATCAGACTCCTTCCACAGAGCTAAACTCTTAACAAGTTGGATGGGGTTACTTTATGCCTTCAAATATGTATCTTTTTTATACCAATGTGCAACATGGTTATCAGTATTCATGCTTATATGATTCATTGCATATATTGCATGTGCACATGGAATCCCCTTAAGCTCCCATGATCTACATGTATACTTTTGGAGCCTCAAATAATTGTGTGACTATATTTGCCATCCAATATTTCAAACCCACCTTCTCTATCCCACTTAATGACACACTGCATTACCCAATCTTTGTTTTGCTCCAGTTTTGCTCTTGCCATGAATGAGATATCACATATCCATGTTGAAGCAAATTCCTTAATCTGTCTTATTCTATTCATTATTTGAACTCTTATTTCTTTAAGCATACATATGATGCTCTTCATCCTTGCAGAAAAAATCTACCCATTAAAAGTTTCTGACATATTATTGTATACAGCGTCACACTTGCAATCAAAATTAAAATATGTTCTGCACCAAGTGGTATGATTATAGTAAATCAAGTCATCAACAATACCATTACTTAACTTGGATAACTCTTTCAATTTATCTTTAAACAGTGCCTCAAATAGTGACCATGCACACTCCCAAAACTTCTTCCTTCTTTCAACACCTCTCCATTTCTTTAACCAATTTTGCCAAACATGCCTTGTACACATATTGTGTTCTGCTTTAGCCAACTCATCCTCAATTGCAAATTCTAAACCTTACACATACAGAGAAACATAATATATGAATCAAGTGCAATTAACACATAATAAGTTGAATAATAAATTAACAGGGATTTTATTTATTAATTGTATCTTTTACATGTCAGTCATAATTGTCCAGCTATCACCACTTGTGATTCCTAGATCTTATTTTACAATTGAAATAAACCACTTCCATTTTTTTTTCAATAGTAATAATAACCCAAGCTATTGGGTACATCTGGTTGTTGCCATCCTTTGACTCCACTACCAATAATTATCCTTTCTATGGTCTTTTTAAAAAGCAACCATCCATAGAAATAATACTTTTACCCCTTTAAGGAAACCCTTTTTAATTGCATTAAAACATACATACATACATCTTTTTAAATCTCTTTGTTCCATCCCTAAATGTCTTAGTCTTCACAAAACAGGTACTTCCAAGATTAGATCTATTAATCTCATCAACATTATCATACAATTTTGCAAATTTTACCCTGTAATCCCCCATTAAAACTATCAAAACCTTAGTTTTAGCTCTCCTACAAATTGTCATTTTAGCTCTCCTACAAATTGTCTTACTTACATATTGCTTTAGTTCATCCCTATAAAAATTATGAATTTCACGTACTTTTATAGAAGGATGAGAACTAATCCTTGCTTTGAAATGCTTGGCAAGAAAACCAAAGTTGCAGAACTTGAGCTTACTTGATGTTGAACATTTATGTGTTGGTTGATATGTCTTTATCTTGAAATTTTCACTTGATTTCTCTTTGCTACCATATAGTAACCAATGGCAATTATCTTTACAAACTACCATCACTTTGTCAGGATCATTCACCTTGAACTTCAATGACACTTTTCTGTAAATGCCATACTTCCTCACAGTCTCTCTAAATTGCTGCACATACACAAATATCATTCTCAGCTGAAACATTGGCTTTGCTGCCTCTGGATCATAGTATATGCTCCTTTATCTATCACTCTATACCTCAGAAGGACCTTCATCTTCATCACTGCTATACCTATTGTCAGGATTTGAACTGTCTCTATATTCTTAATCACCCTTAAGTCTTCCTTACTCCTTGTGTCTTCTTCTCTCCTGATTCTCAAACCTATCATCAACTCCTGCCTCACCTTAGGGTATATCTCCTAATTGACTTGATCTTTTAGCTTTTGCAAATTCCTTCTTATAATTTTTTATACTATCCCTTGCAGCTATTCTTTCATTATCAACATCACTTCCCTCCAAAGGTTCTTCACATATCTCTTCTATGCTATCAATATATGAGCTATCATTTCTAATGTCTTCTTTTATTTGTTCTTCCTCTTCTATAAAGCTATCACCACTACTTTTTATTTCGGGATTAACTTTCACATTAATACCACCACCTAACTTTAGACCATTATTAATCCCATATTTGCTATCATTTAATCCAAAAGATGATACACCGATACCTTATACTAGTTGTGGTGCTGGAACATAATCCATAATTACTAGCTCATCAACACCTTCTACTGGATGTGGTGCTGGACCATGATCTGCAACTACTTGCTCATCAACACCTTCTATTGGTTGTGGTGTTACACCATCATCTACTAATATTGGCTCATCAATAGTGTGTTGGACATACAAATACAGCACATCCCATTGTTGACTCCATTGCACACTTTTAAAATCACTTTATCACTCCATAACAATCTATACTCATCTACACTACCAACATTAATTTTCAAATACACACAGTTAATGTCATTATACCCAAACCCTCCATAGTAGCCCTTTAACTAAAAAACAGACAGCTTGTTTGTGTCTACTTCTGGACTAATAGATTCCACTCCAGCAATATACTTGGGGTTTGGGTCATTTACAAAAGTATCCCCATGATGCCAGTGTATTTCCAAGAACTTATCTCCCATTATTACCTAATTAACAAAAACATAATAATTATCATTGTTGTAATGATTTGTCAGACAAAACAGTTATTAGAAACATAAAAAAATCTATCAGCATTGTTTAGAATCTCAAATGCAACTCATCCCAATAAATAATTCAAACTACATTGGTCATTTTCCCATAATTTTAGCCAAAAACAAAAACCCCAATTTTCCATTTTATTACTAAAACAAAAACCCTAAAAATTAATGAAATTTCTTAAAAACTAATGGTTTAAACAATAAAATTCTTTAAATATTACCACATTTGCCATTCTCATTCAAATCAAATCAAACAAAAAAAACATTACAGTGCATACATGCAAACAATCAAACTCACCAATTTGGTTCTCTAAAGCTAAATCGACTATCGCAGTATAATGCAACTATCAATCACCGAACCTTTAATTTGTTCAAACTCCGCTTATCTTATACATGCGCGATTTACTACTTATCCAACGAGGATAGATGAATTGTGTAACTTGTATTTCAAATTCATCACTTTTAGATGTTTTTAGAAGTTAACTAATTAAAGCAAAAAAAAATTTCCTCTTTTTGGAAACGAAACATTATTGTGCATAAGGTTAGATTAGTAATTTCCTATAATTCTTCTTCAGTTGCCACATCCGCTCACACAAGTAATTCCATGTCAGCTGAAATAATTATAATAAATTATAATTTGTCCACATTAGCATGCATAACATACACACACTTCATTCACTGGATTTTTTAGGCCACGTATTACGAATTTGCCAAGTTTGAGATGTAAATTGTCAAGTTTTAAAATTCAAGGGGTAAAGTGACTTTTAGTGCCAAGTTTGGAGAAAAAAATATGCATTAGACCTAAAATGAATTAATTGTTTGTTAACAAAAATGAGATGTTGTGAAATATTCAATAAGAAAATATTAATAAATTAACAAATCAACTACCCATTGAAAAAGTAAAGTGACTTATAATTTAGGACGAATAAAAACGAAAAGTAAGCTAATCTTTTCCGGACGTATGAAGTAATTAATTTCTTAACATGTATAATTGTTAACACCATCCCAAAATTAAGGAAATCCATAATCATGTAGTCAAAGGTAAGGCCCATTCAAGAGTGGATCTCCAGCCCATATTGAAGTTCAAAAAGAGAAGCTTATAGAAAGTGATTATTGGTGATTCAATTAGGAAACAAATCATATTTTAGAGACTATTTAGATCTTCTGAAATCAAGAGAAGTAATCCAATTGATTCATGAATTCATAAAAAGCTTTTACACTAGCTTTATTGTATAAATAAGTTATTTTACTTCAAATTAGCTCTCTCGACTCATACACAGAAAAACCCATTATTGCAACATTTTTTTTTTTGTCTTTTTACTCCTTTGATTTGACAGTTGACACCCTTGATTGACTGCTCTGACAGCTTATACTTCAAAACCCTAAAGAGCATAGTTGATAGTGATCCTACTTACATACTACATCTTTAGGTTAATTTTCTTATATTTTCCTCAAAATCCTTGAATTTAATTGATTGATAGTGCTCTATTTATATATTAATTAATCTGAGGTCTTATCAATTATACTTTCATTGTTAGTGTTTTGTTAGTGTTAATTGAGTCATCTATATTGTAATAGTGAATCCATTAATAAAAAAATAAGATTGTGCACTGTTTGGATTTATTAATTTTCCTGCAAACATCTTTTTAGTACGCCCAGTGAGACCCATCATTTAAAACAATAATTATGGTCATAAACATTAAAGACGATGACAAAACTCTTGAAGCTGAAGACACAAACAGGGCATCTATCAATGTAACAGGTGACACTTGCCATAAAGAGGTAACTGAATCCAACCAAGCTGACCTGGAGTACATTCGGCAACCTATTCAACCCAGGGTCGCTACTTTGAATGTGACCAATCAGAGGGCTATTGTGGTTGGAGTGGCCTGAGAGGATAATGATCTTTTCTTAGGCATGATTCAATATATTACCACTATTATGAGGCCAATAGTGGATGAAAATTGGACCATTCAGCAAACAATAGATAGATCACTAGACCGATTCACTACAGCCTCGACACAATTACTAAGCTTATGGAGGCAAGAATGATGATATGGCTGGCAGAAGAAACTATGCAAAACAATTTAGGAGACATGCCCCGAATCAAAGAGAAGAACAGCGGTACGACGAGACTAATATCTTGTACGAGCCGACAAAGAGAAGGAACAACATATGTATAATTTGGTTGGAGCACAACTATGTCTAGGTAACAATTATAATAATCTCATACATAATCTTGTTCCAATTAATGCATATCATAGGAGAGAAGATCCCTTGGATGCCCAACGGTATGATCAAAAGCTACACTATCGGCCCATGGATGTGGAATTTGGTCAAAACATCTAGGATCACTAAGAGGAAAGAGATCCTCCAGCAACTAACAATGACTTAATCCTAGATTTAGGGAGGATCAGAGTTAAATTCTGAGACCATGCTAGACCGGTATACAGAAAGCCTAAAGCAGCCCAAATGATGAACAAACCCACTGAACCAAAGCAAATTGATATAATTATCAAGAATCTGCTCCCAAGTTATCAGACTTATATCCAAACTCAGTACTTGCCATATTTCAAAGCTCTTATTGCCACTACTTTGAAGATAGAGGATTTGATCCAAAGCGGGAAAATCAAAGAAGAATCCTCTAGTTCAAGGTATAGAAAAAACACCTACTATAGCCACAATACTCCCTCCAATCAGAAAGGTGGGGAAGTTGCTACTATTTTCAATCATCCTCCTATGAGACTTGAAATAAGGTCCTTGATTGATTTGGGTATGCCTTTGGTCATGGTGTATAAGAAGGCTTTGGAATCAAATATGTTCAAGCCTTTAGAGCCTAGGGCAACCCCAAACCCCTTGCCCAAAAGTTGGAATGTAAATGAATATTGTGAGTATCATCAAAGTATGGGGCACAAAACATATATGTGCAAGTCCTTGAGACATAAGATCCAAGACCTGATGGACAGTCGTGATATTATTCCACCAAAGGCCAAACCCAACATTACCACTAATCCTCTCCTAAACCATCAAGCCAATGTCAATGTCCTTCACTCTTCTGACACGGAACTTGATCTAATCTCTTTGATTCAATCAAATGATGATTTTTGTTGTATCCTGGACCTGAATGACTTTATGGAAGAGATAGATGCAATGACCTGAAGTGAGAGACTCTACCAGCTGAGTTCATCAATCCAACATCCTGTCTAGCATGTTCCCCCTCCCATAGAAAAGATAAATAATAAGCCTAAAGAGGATGCTATCCTCAAGCAATTGAAGAAAACCCAAGCCAACATCTCTGTTTGGAGTCTCATCCAGTCATCCTTCCCACATCGCCAAGCTCTTTGCAAGACGTTGAATCAATGCCAAGCCCCAATCAACATTTCTCCTGAAACATTGGTTGCCTCACTTACTAGCTTGACCAAGGTGGCTTCCATCTCCTTCACAGATCATGATTTACCTAAAGGAGGAGAAAATCACAATCATACACTGTACGTAACTGTGATGACCCGAGGGAAGACATTCCCAATGGTTTTGATAGATAATGGGTCAGGTTTGAATGTTTGCCCATTGAAAGTTGCAAGTTGTTTGGGCTTGGAGGATACAGATTTTACCACCTCTGACCAGATTGTGAGGGCATATGATAATACCAAGAGAGAAGTTTTGGGTGTGGCAACTATTGATGTGACAATTAGACCAATTACTGCTCCAATCCTTTTCTAAGTGATTGATGTGTCTCCTTGTTTTAATCTCCTCCTTGGAAGACCTTGGATCCATAAGGCAAGAGCAATCCCATCCTCCTTGCACCAAAAGCTTAAAATGCCTCACAGGACTGTTGTGGTAACTATCAAGGGTGACGTACATGGTAAAAGCGAGGTTCCCAACTCTGCACCCATTTTGGGAATTCAGCCTGAACCGAACATTGTCCCTTTGTCTAGTTTCTCTTTTGACGCCATCCAGTTCATTGAACGAGAAGGAGGTAAAGAGTCAGTCACCTTTGATTTCGATCCTTTCGGAAATATAGTTATGGCTAACATCTTAAAGAGAATGAATTACTTTCCTGGTTTAGGTCTTGGGAGGAACCAACAGGGAATAACCTTTTTCAAGGAGTACCCAGTAGCCAACCCACCTTTTGGACTTGGTTATAAACTACCGAAAAGGATCTGAAGGAGGTTGAGATAGAAGCTAAAAGGAGAGCCGAGGCTAAGAGGAAAGGTGAGACCATTGACTGGAAGATGCGCCCCTATTTTAAAACCTTGAATGGACATTTTGTAAAAAAATGAGAGGACTTTCCCTTTTGTGGTTTTGCTGAACCATGATTTTGCCCTGTAACTAAAAAGCTAATCCCAGGTTTTGAAATTTTCTTTGATATCAGGCTTAATTTGGAGGATTACGAGCCCATCTACCTATTAGAGCAAGATTCCGAGGAAAATATGGAGGCTACTCTCTTTGAAAAAGTCCTCACGATTGGAAATGAACTAGAATCAAAACTCATCAAACTTATCCATCCAACCTTGGCTGCACCTGATAATTGGCATATTGAGAAGCTTTTCGGCCTTGATGGGTTATTTTCTTTCCCGGCCAAGTCAGAGTCAGAGTCTGTTTCTTATTTTTTCCTCTGTAGAGTCTGTAAAGGATCTCTTTGGTCCTTCTTTTAAGTTTGATGTAGTCCGCAAGGATGAAACTTTTGTTTGTAATGAAAAACTTCAATTTTTCTCTTATATCCTTGAGTCTTTTTTCCCTCTCCATGAATCCAATTTAAAAGAGGCGTCAAAAGAAAAAGAAATAAAAGAACAAAATAAAGAAACAAAAAAACTGGGCACAAATGATAAATTGAAATTCACATTCATTGCATCATCATTCTGTGATAAAGTTTCTTTAGTCAAGATTGTTCAAGAATTTTTAGATTGTTTTGCCTGGTAACCTGAAGACATGACGGGTATCGATCCAAGCATAGCAGTCGATAAGATTTCGACATATGAGAATATGAAGCCTGTAAAATAGAAGTTACGGAGGATGAAGGCGGAGTGGTCTCTCAAGATCAAAAAGGAAGTTGCCAGGTTTTTGAAGAACAGTTTAATTGAACCTGTCACTTACCTTTCATGGCTGACCAATATAGTGCCTGTGCCTATGAAGGATGGGAAAGTAAGAATGTGTGTGGATTATAGGGATCTGAACAAAGCCTGTCCAAAAGATGATTTTCCTTTACCTCACATAGACTTATTGGTTGACCGCATAGTTGGATCTGAGGTAGTCTCCTTGACTGATTTATATGCGGGGTATAATCAAATACAAGTCTATCCACCTGACAAGGAAAAGATAGCCTTTGTGACAGAATGGGGCACCTACTGCTACAAGGTCATGCCTTTTGATTTAAAGAATACCGGGGCAACATACCAGAGAATGGCTACAACTATCTTTCATGACATGATTCACAAAGATGTGGAAGTATACGTTGATGACATGGTTATCAAGTCCAAAACATCGAAAAGACACATAGATGCATTAAGGCGTTTCTTCCTTAGTTTGAGACAGTACAATCTAAAGTTGAATCTGGTAAAATGTGTTTTTGGAGCATCCTCGAGTTTGTTCCTGGGCTACATGGTAAGTAAAAAGGGGATAGAAGTAGACCAAGCTAAATCAAGAGCCATTTTAGAGATGCCAGCTCCAAAAACAGAGAAAGAGATTAGGAGATTTCTAGGACATTTACAGTACATCAGTCGATTCATTTCCCAACTGGCTAACGTTTGTGGACCCATCTTTAAATTACTAAGGAAAGGAGTTCCTAAGAAATGGAATGATGAATGTCAGTAAGCTCTTGAAAAGATCAAGCAGTACTTACTAAATCCTCCTGTCTTACAACCACCTAGGCCCGATAAACCTTTGTTGTTATACCTCTCTGTGACCAAAGAAGCTATGGGGGCAATGCTCGCTAAAAATGTTGTGGATTCACATAAGAAAAATGCCATATATTATTTGAGTAAATGCATGCTTGCTCATGAGCTCAAGTACAATTAGATTGAGCAGTTATATCTCACTTTGGTTTGGATATGCCATAAGTTGTAGCATTATTTGGGTTCGTACACTACGCATGTCCTCACTGATAAGAGCCCTTTGAAATTCTTTATGGAGAGGTTAGTTCTTGATAGCAAGATGGCACGATGATTGGCAATTTTTGCAACTTTCGATCTCAAATATGTTCCAAGGAAGGCTATCAAAGGAAATGTGATAGCTGACCAATTAGTTGCTGCCCCAATAGATGATGAACCATTCGAATTTGAGTTTTAGGATGAGGACATTATGGAGTTGGAACCCGAAGTTTGGATGTTATATTTTGACGGAGTAGCCAACCGCAAGGGTTATGGTGCTGGAATAGTACTTGTCACACCTAATGGGTATCATTTACCCATGGTTATTAAGTTAGCTTTTGAGGTGATGAACAATGAAGCGGAATATGAAGCTTGTAAATGTGGTTTAGAGGTTGCCACCAATATGAGGATTAATTACCTAGAGGTTTATGGGGACTCTAATTTGAAAGTTTCGCAAGCTTTAGGTAAATGGAAGATAAAAGAAGAGCGTTTAGTTCCTTACTATCAACATGTAGCTGATCTAGCAGAAAATTTTCATGAATTATCTTTCCATTATCTACCTCAAGCCAAGAATCAGTTCGTCGATGCTCTGGCAACTCTGGCCTCTATGATAGACATGATAGGAAATGAAATTGTACGACCTGTGGCTATTAAAGTGCGAAGGCAACCGGGTTATGATACAGCATGTATGCAAGTTCAGTTAGCCGATAGTAAGCTATGTTACTGGGACATATTCAATCTTCTGAAAAATGACCAGTATCCGAAAGAGGCATCTAAATCAAATCGGAGGTCCCTAAGATAATTGGCTAGTAATTTCTTACCGAATGATGACGTGTTATATAGGAGAGCATAGGATAACATCCACCTCAGGTGTGTGACGAAAGAGGAAGCTCAGCAAATCATGGAATGGGTGTATAGCGGCGACAAAGCCCATACGTGAATGGTTTTACCTTGGCCAGAAAAATCACGAATCTAGAGAATTTTTAGTTCACAATGAACGAAGATTTTGCTAAGTTTAGACAGAGATGTCACAAATGCCAGATATTTACCAAGCTTCAAAAGTGACCTCCTGTCCCATTGCATCCGATTGTAACTCCCTGGCCTTTTGCTATATGGGGTATTGATGTCATAGGGCGCATCAGTCCCAAATCTTCGAATGGGCATGAGTATATTCTGGTGGTAATAGATTACTTCACGAAATGGGTGGAAGTAACCTCTTACCACGTGCTGAATTCTAAGAAGGTATCACACTTTATCTAAACTAACATCATCTGTCAGTTTGGACTGCCTTTTAAGATAGTTGCAGATAATGACTCCCATTTCCAAAAGGAAGTAGTAAGTCTGCTCAAGAGGGAAAAGATTCACCATCATCGATCTTTACCCTATCACCCTCAAACTAATGGAGCAGTTGAGGCAGTGAACAAAACCATTAAGACAATTCTGCAGAAGATGATTACCAATTATAGAGGCTGGCATGAGCACCTCCCATTGGCATTATGCATATATAGAACCTCTATTCGCACACCAACAAGGGCAACTCTATATTCCCTGGTATACGGAATGGAAGCGGTGCTTCCAGTTGAAGTGCAAATCCACTTTGCGAGGGTTATGCAGGAAAACCAGCTTAGTGAAGTAGAGTGGATCAAAGGATATCATGACCAGTTAAATGACATTGATGAAAAAAGGATGGATGTGCTCTATCAAATCCAAGGGTATCATCAAAGACTTGCCCATCATTTCAATAAAAGGGTAACTGACAGGGTATTAGAAGAAGGCAACTTAGTATTGAAGGAAATCAGAGCTCATGTGCATGATCCAAGAGGGAAGTTTAGACCAAATTGGGTCGGTCTATATGTGCTCAAAAAGATCTTGTCTGGCGGGAGTGTCATACTCATAGATTTAGATGTGGATGAATTTTCGAATCCTTGTAATCTTGATCAATTAAAAAGATATTTTGTGTAATTTCCATTTCATAATGCATTTTATGAGCAAAACTACGAGGACCTGATTCTCCTAAAAGCAAATTTTGATGTGTGTGTGTGTGTATATATAGTGCAAACGGAGATACGTAGCCAACCCACTTCGGGTACGGTCCAATGCATAATAAAATTATAATTTTGTGCCTAGATTAATTGACTTGTGCTCACTAAGTTGAAAACCTGAATAAGGCAGCTTAGGCAAAAATTAGAGCAACTCGGCCAGTTGAAAACCCGGAAGGACAGCTCGGGCAAAAATTAAAGCAATAAAAAAATAATAATAAAAATAGAAAAAAAGAAGAAGAAATATATAAAAAAAAAAAAGAAAAGAAAAGAAAGAAAGAGCCTTATTTTAAATTGGACTTCATCAATCATAGTCTAGTCTTTTCGTGTCCAGTTCCGTTAAATTTTGTCCTCTCTCATCTATTAGAGTCAAAATAATGAAATTTCATCCTATTTCATTCAAAAAAGTTCATATTTTCAAGCATAAAAGAAAAGTCTAAAACATGATCCAAAAGATGGAGTGCAAATTCTAAGTCCATCTTTCTCCTAGGATGCATATCCTCTGAGTCTTCAGAATCACTATTTTTAGTCACAAGCTCATCCTTGGTCACCTCAGTGTCTTCTGGTCTCATCGTTGTGTCTGCCTCAGTATCCCCAGTCTCTGTGTTTGCTTCCAACTTTGTAATCAAGGCTACTCGCCTGATCTTCTCAATAGGCCAAACCTCCTTGATGAACTAGGAATCATAATCCTCTAGTTTGCCTGATAAATTAGCAAGGCGTACAAAGTGCATCGACCGCCTCCAGCCATTCATTAAAACCTGGGAAACAGGATCGGTTATCAAAGATGTAGGGTAGACAGCTCCGTCTGCTGTGGTGTCCTGTGATTGACCCATCTGCCTCAAGACTCTGGTGCCCTGATAAAATTAGGTCATGGAAATACCCAATAGGTAAATCATCTTATACCTATAGCTCATCGTGATAAATGAGTCAATCCCGTACTAAGAGTAGTACCAAAGCAGGTCTCCAGAATCCAACTTTAAAACCCAGGCAGTCCACTCCTTTTCTGAACCAAAACGGATTAGAGCCCTCCGCATGCGGTATTGTGCAGCTAAATAGGGCACCCTATCTGGAGGAGCCACCACCTGTAGGTGATCCTTGAGCCAAACATGGAAGAGAAATAAAAGGGGTTAATAAAAAAATATATAAAAAAAGAGAGGAGGAAGTACAAGATATTTCTACCTGCAAAATGACTGGCTAACAGACCAAGGCCCTTTAACTCTGTAGTTTCCATCTAAGCTCTGTAGAGTCTCTGCTAAAATTAGACTGGCAATAATGCAACCTCGCTCCATCTGAGTAACCAGCTCCACCACTCGAACATCTCCCAAGCCAAATGAGCTGAAGAATAGGCATTCAGCAGTCAAATACATAACCAAGGTTGTCATTCTGTGTTTCTATCTCATCATATCTCTTGCATCTTTTGGGTATTGAAACTCGGCTGTAACTACAGTTAGATTGACTTGGTCTCCCATGACCATAGAACTAGCAAGCTCTTGTCCCAAGCCTAGGAGCCTCTTGAAAGAGTGGAAGTATCCAACCTGGTATTTGGGGACAGCTAGAGCAGCATTCAGATTACTTCCAAGTATAACACTAAATTCCTCGAAAGTAGGGCACATTTCCTCCATGCTCACTCCAAATCGAAACACGTGGTTAATAGGATCCTAAAACCTAACACAAGCCTTCAGAAAATCCCAATCCACTTTCACACCCGTCAAAGTCAGAACAGAATTGACCCCATACTTGCCCAAATTAATTTTTTCGACCTTTTCTAAGTTCTTGGTCTAAAAAAATATATGGTGACTATAGTAGGGTTCCATGAAAAGTTTTGAGTGAAAAATAAAGAGTCATAGTAGCTTTTTTAGAAGAAAGGGTACCCTTTTTATAGAAAAATAAGCCAGAACAGGCTAGGGCGTGCCAACTAGGGCGGTGCCGCCATAGCCCTAGGGCGACACCACCCGTTTATGGTGGTAGCACTGCCAAGCCCCTTGGAAGGTGCCATGGTGGCACCACCCTAAGGACAGGGCGGCACCGCCTCTTCATACTGGTGGCAGCGCCCTTTTGTTCAGCGGATCTCTTGCGAAATTTTGAATTTTTGGGGTTCCGAGGGGTATTTTAGGACATTTCTAAAATTCCTTGGCATGTCCATGAAATCAAATGTCATCTTAACACATTTGATTTCATTTTTTATCTAAAAATTACATATCATTAACAACTTTTTTTAGTTCGCATTCATAACATGGGTAGTCAGCTAAAATATCATAAATTCATGCATATATAAGGCATACATCAGACATCATTCGTATATCATAGTTCATAAATAAGCAGAAACAGAATAGTGCAAGAAAAGAAAAAAAGATGCTCAAGAAAGCCACTAGTCTCTCAGAGGTACTGGTGGCTTAGGCATTACCCGTACCCTAGGACCGTCATAATTTAAAGTTAGGCTGTGAAACTAATGACCCCTATTGTTATTGTATATTTTATCTATATATTCATGCTATCATTATCTTCTTTGTGAGTAATTCCCTCACCTAGCCTCACAAGTAAGATAATATGTGTATTACTCACTGATATTACATTATCACCCTCTTGTGGTTCAATATTTTCAGGTCTGTAATAGATAGTGGTGGTTCCAACCCATCTCCTTCATCCAAGCTTGGAACCAGCAGTATCTATCTAACTTCCTCTTTTATAAAGAATTTATTGCATTTTATTTACTCTAGAAATGCTCCATGATTATAGTATTAGTATAAGGAATGTATAATTACTGTGTTATTAACTTAATTATTATTAGTTAGTAATATATATTTTAATTAAATTACTATATAATTATTTGTGAACACTGGTTTTTCGCACTCCTCAGACTCATGCCAAGCCGATCGACACTCATCAGAACCAAACCTGTGCTTGGAAGAACTCAGAAACGCGTCGGATCAAAGTTAGACCCGGGCTGCCACCCTCAGTGGAGGGTGGTGCCGCCCTCCTTAGGAGGCGGTGTCGTCGCCCTTCTTGGGCAGTACCATTGGCCCCTCTGGCGATACCGCCGGTCACCAAAGTGGCTACCGCCCTCCTTCTCAGCCCGTGCCACCAAGAGCCTTGGCGCCGCCGCTGCCCCCTCCGGTGGCACCCTCCTTTGCCTATAAATGGAGACCCCAAAATCCCTTGAAGTCGATTTTCCTTCTAAGATTTCTTCTATCTCTCTCTCATGCACCGATTTCTTCTTATTTCTTTAACTCTTTTTGAGTTTAAAGAATAATCAATTCGGGGCGAATGGAGCCCAAATTTCTTTAGTTCTCTTTGAGCTAAAGAAGGACCAAATCTGGGGCGCTTGGAGCCTCAAAATTATTTCTAATAAAATCACTTTGTTAATTTACTTGTTTTGAATTATCAGATAAAAGACAATCCGATCGTCTTCCTGGGTTTCAACCGATCTAAAGTGGAGCTCCGATCCAGAAGGACAATTCGACCGTCACCTTCCCAAAAAGCAAAGGAGCAGGTATCGTCTCCTAACTTTTTCTATTTCTTATTTTTCTTATTTCTTTAATTCTCTTTGAGTTTAAAGAATAACTTTTTAGGGTGTGTGGAGTCCATTTTCTTCAATTCTCTTTGAGCTAAAGAAGGACCAAACCCGAGACGTGTGGAGCCCCAAAATTATTTTCAATATAAAATCACTCTGTTGGTTTGCTTGTTTCCTTTTTGACTTGTCAGATAAAAGACAATCCGACCATCTTCCCATGCTTCAATCAATCCAAGGTGGAATTTCAATCCAGAAGAGCAATCCGTCCGCCGCCTCCCCAAAGAGCAAGGGAGAAGGTATCGTCTCATAACTTTTCCTATTTTTATAGAGCATTAAAATAAATAGCTCATTTTCTTTAGTTTGATAGAGTATCAAAATAAAGAACCAAAACATGATAAATTAGGCATAAAATCAACCCTCCTTGGCAAGAAGAAAAAACTGCGTGGGTTTTGATTCCCATTCGACGGGATACGCAAGCAAGCTATGTAAGGGTTTCAAATCCAAAAAAGGTCAAAACAATCTCTTTTCTATTTTTTTTTCTTTAATTAATTGCTTTATTGAATATATTCTTTGGAGAATGTATGATCAACTTAGAACCCATAAGGGTTAGAATTGATATCCCCTAGTTTGGGATTTTTGAATTGTAATAATTTAATTTATCGTTCTCTTAACTCCTTTACTGCTTTATTTTATCACTTTTGTCCATTCATTTACTTGCTCATGCATCTTTATATCTCATCCTTTAAATTGCTCATGAAAATGTTATAAATCAAGGTTAAAATTAAAAGTCAAGTTCAACCAAAAACCTAGTCTCCGAATCCTCTTTGGTTTCAAAGACTAGTGCACTTTTTTCCTTTGGGATAAAATTGGAGTCAAAATGGGTTTTTACCTTAAATTTTCCCAACAAAAATAAACTTAAGGTGGCGACTTCAAAATTCAAAATCATTTTCAAATAAAGGCGCTAAGGTCATCTCAATCTGTGAGAAATCGTCCCAAAATGAGCATTCTCGATTCCATTCAGTTAGACAGGACACGGTGCTCGGACGAGGCCTCACAACAACACATAGTAATATAATGCCAAACATCCATATCTTATATATATCTCATCAACCTGATATGACATTTCCTCTTGTTTCTTACTGATCAACAGATAATTCTAGTATCAATATGGAACAAGGGAAAGTCTACAATGCCATCCATGGTAATAAAAGAATAAGCAACATCACACACATCTACGGAGCTTCTATGGGTATACTTCTCATATATATGAATACATATATATATTTATCCAAAAAATATTACATGAAAAAGTCTTATTATGAAGAAAAAAATCAAGAAGCTCTGTCTTCAGGATTAACTCTCTCTCGAGCTAAGCTAGAACCTGAAATCCACAAAAGAATGGTGAGCATTCAACTCAGTAAGATGTAAATAATCAAAATGAATAACATATATAGAATACTTAAATAGCAAATTTTGAAAATGTACTAGGGTACTAGAAATAAATCTTAATATATAAATTAATATCATAAGTGCTTACAAATGGCAGTACTATTCAATCATTTTATAATACATATATGAATATTAAATCATGATTCTTTTTAAGAACATAAATGCCTATAAAGAATGACATTATCAAATAAACATAACATAGAACTAATATCATATCATAACGTTTAGGTGTCCTTGTTATCTTCACGTGGTACATATGCTTGCACAAGCATATGCTTAGAGCTTGTGATCCCCTCTAAGTGGAAAACTGATACTATACCCTATCAGCCATATTTCCTCAGTGCACATTAGACCAATAAATTAACTCTCATTTGGGAAAAGCATTATATAATGTAGGTTTTATGATATACATATCATGTATTGGTTTAACAGTAATTAAAAATGATAAAGAGATTACAACATATGAATAACATATCATATTATGTATAACAAAGGCTTATTAATGAACTTGGCCCAAGGAAAATAACTAAATCATTATCAATATTCAAAAATTCTATTTAAGGACGGTTTCAATAAATTGAATTTATAAATAACATATACATATATATGAATATAATATACTTTAACAAAAATTCTCATATAGAGAATCATATACATGAAACGAAATCCACACTTACCTCTTAGCACCAAAAAACTTTCTAGCCAAGCTCAACTCTTGCTCAAATCCAAAAAATCCTTAATTACTTGAGTTCTCTTCTCCTAAATTCCAAAATTTAGGGTTTTCTCAAAACAATCACATAAAATAATCCTCCATAAATTTTAAGCTCCTTAGAGCCTCTATAAACAAATTTTAGCATTAATTTAACCATTAATAGAAGATGAATAATAGTTATAGAGAAAATCTACTATTAACAGCACTATTCATCCAAAAATCATAAATTCTCATAAATACTAAATCTAACTATAAATATTAGCCATTAATGCTCACAAAAGATCACCCACAACTTAAAAATAACTATTTTATCTAACAAAAAACTTAACTCAAACTAGAGAGAAGATTTGAAAAAATTACCTTATTTTTTCCTCCAAATAAATTTTGAAGAATGTGACTTGAATTGATGCTCTTATAATACTTAATTTGTGTTTTATTGTATTAATAAGACTTAATTGGAGTATTAAAACCTTAAAAATGAAGACAAATAACTTATGATTGAGAGGAATAGGAAATGAGAAAGAAGAGAGAAGAAGAAAGAAAGAAAAATTAAATTTCGAAGAGAAGTTACTATCAGAATTAAATAAAAAAAATATTCGAGTTTACTATTCACGTGCACTGTTCACGATATTGACTGGAAAAAAAAAATCATTTCGGCAGCACATGCTAAACCAGCTCTATCTTGAGCTACAAAAGTCTAAACGCCTCAATTCTTCCTTCCACTTAAATTAGACAAATGAGATTACAACATATCCCAAATTCTTTCTTTATAGCCTTGAACATAAGTTTACAAAATTTTGCACAAACACAAACTCTAAAATTTAAATCAAAACAAACAAATCTCACTTTCAAAACAAACATTACATAACAAATCTTATATATATCATTACAAAAATTTCAGATTACATACAAGCAAAAGAAATCTCAGGTATTATAAAAAATTATTCACATTCTTATCATATGATAAAATATTTTATTGATATTTATCGAGCATCACAAAAAGAATGAAAAAATATGCAGAAAAGTTTATTTCTAACAATGATGACATTAATTATGATCATATAGATATTGTTCACGTTGATGTGATAATTTTTTTTTGAAAATAATGAAAGGGAGAATTAATTTCAATACATATATTGTGAATAGTATGATAATTCATACAATTTTTAAAAATGTCAAATATTTTTCTTCTTTGAAAATGGGTGAGACAATTATTTCTGATAAAATAAAAAATAACTGGAAGCTCCAGAAGAGCCAATATATTATTACAATAAGAACAAAATTTATTATATATAATACATTATTTTCTCCAAAATCTCATAGAAATTTATTAGGTTTTAAATATATTTATAATAATGAATATCATATTGAAATAATAAATGAGATGAGTCAATAATACATTCATATTATAAGCATTATTTCGGATAAAAGGAAAATGTTAGAAATTTTTTATATTTTTTCTAATTTGTATTACACAAAAGTTTGTACAATAAAAATGAATTTTATAGTAAACCAGAAGTTTACATATCTAAATATTTTTATTATTTGGCATGACAAGTTAAGTCACCTTGATTTAAAAATAATGAAAAAAAATTACTAAAAATTCATGTGAGAATCCATTGAAAAACTATAAGATTGTTCAAATAAATCAATTGGCTTTTGGTCAAAAGTTAGATATTTCTCATCTAAAAATTTTTGAATGTACGGTATATATCCAAATTACTCCATCACAACACACTAAGATGAGTCCTCAAAGGAAGTTAGAAATATAAGTTGGATATGAATTTCTCTCAATAATTAAATATTTTAAGTCATTAATAGGAAATGTATTTACTGCTTGATTTGCAGATTGTTATTTGATGAGGTAATATTCTCTGTATTGGAGGAAGATAATAAAAGTTGAGAAATAAAATAATATGAAATACTTTATCATGATCTAAATCCTATAACAAAACTATGTGAACAAGAAGTTTAGAAAATAATTTATCTGCAAAAATTAACAAATCAATTACCGGATACACTTGCTGATCTAAAACGAGTAACAAAATCTCATATAATAGCTGTTAATGTTTCAATTTGTATGATGTTCTAGAAGGACAACTTATTAATATTAATAAATTTCAAGCACGTTTGAAACATGGAATACTATTGGTTATAAGGATAAAAATCCTTGAAAGAGAAAAAAAATAAATAATAAAGATAATTTTATTAAAAATACAGATACTAAACATAGATACACTTTCTTAAAAAGTATATGTACATGAAATTAGTAAAAATGAAGAGATATTGATAAATTATGTTATTTATAAAAAAATGATAGAATCAAAATGAAATAGTTATTGACTATTGTTTTGCATATAGTATAACATATTTTTATAAATGAAAATGATGTCTTAAACCATAATCTGTTCAATAATGTTGAAATAGAGTTGATTGGCTAAAATGGAATGATGCAATATAAGCAAAATTAAATTCTCTTGAAAAGTGTAAGGTTTTCGAATCAGTAGTCCAAACACCAGAAAATGTGAAATTATTACATACAAATAAGTATTAATGCGGAAAAAATGAGAAAAATGAAATTGTAAGATGCAAAACAATGAAAGACTTGATATGCACCTAATGAATGCAATCACAACTTATCCATATGGCTCACTTGATAATAATATTTATATAAAAATTTCTAAAAAATTTAAAATGCTAGAAAAATATAATTCAAGTTTTTGATAAATTTATTTCATTAAATTTTAAAAATTTTTGTATGGATTAAAAAAATCTGGGCACATGTGATATAATCGCCTTAGTGAATATATGTTATATTACTTGAATTCCTGAAAAACTTTCAAAAGCAATGAATTATTTGAGAAAGGAATTTGAGATAAAAGATCTAAAAAAATAAAATTTTGACTCTGTCTACAAATGAATGTTTAACAAAATGAATAAGAGATTCTATATAGATAAAACACATTTATTAAGTATTCTAATGATTATCACTTGATGTGAATAAAAATTTATTTCGATCTTGAGAAAATAATAAAAAAATTTTGGTTCTAAAATATCATGTCTTAATGTAATAGGTGCACTAATATATCTATAAAAAAATAATTAAAAAAATTAGTATTCAATAAATTCTTTCAAGTGACAATCTAACAGATTTATTTATTAAAACATTACCTACTGTAATATTCAAAATATTAGTTTGTAATATTAGAATGTGATATCTTAAAGATTTTCAGTGATATTGCAAATAGGGGAAGTTTAACATCGTACTATTTTTTCTTTAACTAAAGATTTTGTCCCATTAAATTTTTCTATTAAGGTTTTTAATAAGGCAGTGTATTATTTATAATGCGAGAATATTTTACTATTTTTCCTTCACTGTTTTTTTTTTTCACTGAATTTTTATTAGTAAAATATTAATGAGATATATTTTTGCAAAAATAGACATCTAAGAAGGAGTACTATAAATATATAAATTAATGTGGATATCTATTCGTTTATTCCAATACTACATTACATTTATATGTCATTTCATCTATCAAAACTATTCTATAAATTTTTATATTTAAATTTAATTAGACCATGAATACTTCGTAATTTATAATATTTATATTTAAATTTATTATACTATTTATAATTCGTAACTTATGATGAATATGTACCGTATAAATAAAGATATTCATTGCTTTGTGAGACATACTAAAATACAATATAAAATTCTCCTTTTATATTTTTTTATTCTTATATTCTTATTTAATATTATTTTCTTTATTTTCATAATACAAATAAAATAATATATATTATTAAATTATTTTTTTAGTCACATGGTGATTTAGATTTAAAAAAAAAAAAAAATCCAATCCATTCAAACTTAATTTTTCACATAAAAAAAATTTTATCCGCTTATCCAAAATAAGTGCATTCAAATTGAAACCTACAGCCAAATGAGTGATATATTGGTAAATTATTACAAGCCAGAAACTTATCCTAGTTGAACCAAATGACTAATTTAGTCTCCTAATTAATTAATTAATTAAATCAATCAATCAATCAAAAGTAGCAAAAATGTCTAAATTTTAGCAAAGTAATTATAAATAGAGTACAAAACAAACTTTAAAATTAAAATAATCTCCCAAGTAGAATTTCTGAACCGTATTCAATTATAAATAGAATATAACTAAAATAGGGATTAACTTCCCATATTCATCCAATTCAAAGACAAAAAACAAATGCCTTATAAAAACATTCCAATCTTAATATACTTTCTATCGATAGTTATCATTACATTTTGGCAAGGACAAGTTTGGAATCATCATTTTTTTTAACCTATTGCAATTTTTCATCATATTCTTTTTATACTAATATTATTGTAAAAATTAAAAGTTATCACAAGTCAGTTTAAAATTTTTTTTTTGCAATACTATTATAAATCAATTTGTTTTATTATAATTATACAAATATCATGAATTAATTTTCACATCATAATGCAAAAATTATTTTTAAAAAAATTATTTTTTCTCAAATTTAATTAATCATCAAACAATACCATAATCAACAAAAGTTCCAAAAGAGGCAAATGCCCACTCCCCAAGTAATTACAACTACCTAATTTGGATAATTTGCTACATATAGTATCCCATCTGTCATCTTTCCATTACCAATTCTAATTATGCTCATACTTTCCCTCATTAGACCCACAGAATCCTTATCTATTCAAGAGACATTGTTATATATAGTTAGTGTTATATATTTCTTTCTTCTTGCTCCTTCTATAAATTGAAATTGAAATTTCGTTTGTTATTATAATTTATTTATTTTTTTCAATTTTTAGAGATCAATTGCGGATTTATACGAAAAATAAGTAAGGGGAGGCTTCATGACTGAAGAGAAGAGAAAAATGGGTAGAAGCAAAATTGAGATCAAGAAGATTGAAAATCTGAACAGTAGACAAGTGACTTTCTCAAAACGCCGTAATGGGTTGCTCAAGAAAGCTAAAGAATTGTCTGTTCTATGCGATGCAGAGGTCGCAGTTATAATCTTCTCCAGCACTGGAAAGTTACACGAATTCTCTAGTTCTAGGTATTCTTTTCGTATCTTTACATCTTTTCTTTGTTGTATAGTACTATTTGAATCTAAAATATCATATAGTGTTCTTTTTTTTTCTTTAAGGATTGATTATTCAAATGATTTATACTTTTAATTTTTTTATACATTGAAAAATTATTATTACAAATAAGAAAAATAACAGAGCATAAGTTTTTTAATTCTTTAACATCTTTACACTATTAGTACATTTATTTAACCCAATTTATCCGGATAATTTGATTCGCATCGACCAAGTCACCGACTCATCGGATTGTTGGTTTTCAAAGCAGATTTTAGAGGGTGAATTTTTTCCTCTTATCGGTTCAGTTTAGAAACTGATTTTTTATTTTTTTTAACGAATCAATTGAATTGAATTCACTAACATACATTCGATTATAATTAATTTTAAAATTAAAATTAAATTAAGTTGAATTAAGTAATGGATTATTAGGATATATCGTATATCTATCCAATATATGACAGAGATTTGAGGTTTATTGGAAAACATGATTTTTTTATAGTATAAAATTTATGATAATATTGGTATTTGAGGATAATGGTATTGGTAGTCTTAAGGGATGTGACAAAATGTTCATGCATTTTGGGCTAAATATGTAATTGGGCAGTTGGCCCATATTTTCAGAAATGATGTTAGCATAGTTGCCTTGTTTTTGAGTTGCACTTATTAGCCCAATAATATATTATTTATTCCTATATATAGATAGAAACACCTAAAATAATAAAAATGTTTAACAAGAATTCAATTCAATTTTTTATAAAATTAATAATGTGTTTGAAATAAATTTTAAAGCAATATAATTACTTAAATTTTATTATTTATTATTTAGTATAATTAAAAAGTCAAAAGAATGCAATTGTTTTTTATTTCATCCTTATATAGAAAGATGTGTGTTTAATTTAAATAATGAATTTGAATTCTTGTAAAATTATGTTACTTCTGTTATGTATTCAATTTTTCAAATAACTTACCTTTTTTAACTTAAAAAAAAAAAAAATTGAATTCTATTAATTATATTATTTCAAATACTTGTAAATTTTGAGTTATAAAACAGGATTTAAATTATTTTACTTCGAAAAAAGAGTCATCGAGCATGATTAATACACGTGTATCATTTAAAAAAACACATATGGCAAAATGTATTAAAAGTTTGAGAATCTCACTGACAATTTGCGAGTTTGTAAAGACATATGTCGATTCCGTTGAGTAATTTTTTGCATTTAAATTTATTGATATTATTGAAATATTGGGAGAAGGTTGCTCAATCAATATTTGTATTACTGAAGCATGGATCAAACACTCTCAAGATATAGCAAAGGCTTGGATTTGATATGTGGTGAGCATACTCCAGATGACCATGGAATTGAGGTATGTATATATATGCTAATATCACATTCTTATTGCTTTCATGATAACCCATTTTTCATTTTAATTCAGGATTAATTTTACTTGAGCCAAATTTAGAAAAAAAATCATCATTTTCTATAGTATCAAATTCTTGAATGAATTGCTATTTTTTTACTAAATTAGACTGTAAAAAAAAAAAAACTATTTTTTTACTAAATTGCTATATATATATATTATGATTATTTAAAGTGTAAATCATTTGTTAAACAGACTTCACAATCAGAAGAAACGAGTGCACTGAAAGTTGAAGTCTCAAAACTACGTTTGACATGCTTGTAAGTAATTATTAATTTGTCTGAATTTCTTTAAAAGGGTCCAAAAGAAATATTTATATTTGCTATTTTTCATGAAATATTTTGATAATAATCTAACATATTAATTTCATGATCTGATTTATAGGCAAATGATGGGTAAACAACTTGATGGGTTGAGCTTCAAAGAGTTGCAGAACCTAGAAATTCAATTGAGTGAAGGGATATTGTCTGTTAAGGATAAGAAGGTAATTCTCATAAGGATATTTAATGCTATTTATTATATATTTTTATACCATTTTTTTTTTTTCAATTGATATGAAATTATTTTATTTTTTTACTATACCCTTTCAAAAGTGTATATATATAATTAACATGCATCAATATTTTAGTGTCACATCAGGCAATACAATAAGTTATTAGTATAAAAAAAATATATTAAGACATATAAAATTACTCTTCTTATAATATTATCTCTTAATTTTCCTATTTTCCTCATTTGGTATATCGAAAAATTATTAAAAGGACAAAAAATATTAAATTAAAATTACCAATAATAATATTTTTGTTAATTTGAGTTGAGTTGTAGTATTCATGTGCTAGAATCACACAAACACACACACACACACACACACACACACACACATATATATATATATATATATATATATATATATATATATATATATATATATATATATTCAACTTAATTCTACTTAATTTTAATTTTAAAATTAATTAAAATCGGCTATATAATTCATTATTTTCATTTTAAAAATTTTTAGACCATATCTTCTAATACTTGTAAAGTTTCTAATCTGTATATAATCTCCTTAAATTAACTTAGCAATGAATAGGAAAAATTTGGAGCTTCATGAAATATTTAGCAAGATAAAACTTTTTTTTTTTCTATTTAAACTGATTTGCTGATCATATTAGAATGAATAAAATTTGTAATTCAAATATTAGAAATAAAGTGAGAATTGCATTAATTAAAAACAAAAGAATAAAATGAAAATTAAAATAATTTGAACACGTGAAATGAGAGTTAAAAAGACGCAAGTTAAAAAAATTGAACACATTATAATATTATAATAAATTAAAAAAGAAAAGAAGAGGTAAATCTAAACTTACTTTGAAGAAAAAAATACAATATTATTTAAATGTATTTTAATTATCAGAAAATATCTTCCAAAATCATTCAAAATGAAGAAAAAAAATGTCACGACCCACTTTTGGGCAGTAATAGTCTTAGAACACGAGTAAACCTAAAGTCACCGGAAACCTGTAGAACCCTTTAAACACGTCAATCATCAATCATTTAAATTTAAAACAATTCTTATAACCTTAACTTCATAATTCATTAAAACATATATAAAATACTTCTATATATGCATACCAAGTCACAATTACATTTTAACATTCATAGCACTTCTTTAGTCTTTACTTCATTAACTTATACACATCATTTGTATTTCATTTCATTTGTAACTTTCATTAAACAAAGCATTCATATACACTCACAACTACCTACCCAACAATACCATGAAGTTTTAAGAATATATAATTATGATTCCTCAAAATAAATAATTACATTGGAGTTTTTAACGTCCCAAGCCGGAGAAATAGATGAATTACTTGTAAGGCTAGATGAGGGCATTTCTCATAAGAAAGATAATGATGGCATAAAATATATAATAATAATGAGTTCATAAATCAATTAAAGATTCATAAAATTGAAGTCATTTAACATATGAATTTGGTTTCACATTGGCACTAAAAATTCATAACATATCATATCATAAAATGATAAAATCATTATTGATCATTTAAGCAGATGCTATAATCCGATAGCATGCTATTTACTCATACGGTTGATCATACCGTATGGCTAGAACCTTAATCCTCTCCTAGCTAGGATCATTAGACCACTGTGGACAATGTCATTAAAACTTTTGTCACTTCATTAATGCCATATATATAGTGCTTAATCATTAGGTATCAAAAATAAACTTAAACACTTTCAAGGGTTCAATACATAAAGCATTAGGTCAATCATAAAAATTCATTTAAAAGAAATCATTTGGGATTATAAAAGAGCATAAAATTAATCATGGATCATATAATTAGTATTTCTGGCTAACAATAAAATTTCATGACAATTTCAATAATTTAATTTGAAGGCAATTCCAAACAAAATAGTATGTATATTACTCACCTTACTGAGCACTTCACATTTCCATTCCTTTTCCTTGGTTCTATTTCTTTGCATTTATCTCTTATGGTACCCATCATGTATCTTATTCATTCTCACCTCTACATATCCAATTAATTTCCATTTAGATACTATTTAACATAGAATTACATTACTTATACTTATATTAAAGAAAATTACTCAAATTTTCAAGTTTTAGGTTTTGCCTATAAAAAATTTTACTGACAGCCTATGTTCCATAATTCGTATCTCTTTCTACACTTATCCAATTGCTTCAATTATTATTCCTACTTAAACTAGAAATATCAAGCTTTAACATATCCAAAATTCACATTAATTCCACTGCTACACAATTTATGATGTTAATTTAAACTTAACCTTATAACCAGTCCTGCTACCCTGCATTCTGCCTGCAATCTTATTCTGGTAGTCTATATTATTTTATCTCATAACTCAATCTATACTTATCCAATTACTGTAATTCTTTTTCCTATTAAAAATAGACATATAATATTATAATATATCTGAATTTAAGAATATTTGGATTATTGTACAATTATTAGTGAATTTCCAAATTTAAACTACTGCCCTGAAATCTCTATCCAAATAGACTATATTTCCATGCCTATAATTAATTCCATGCTCATCCAATTACAAATTCATTTTACAGTCATTTAGATAACATATAAATGAATATTTTTTTATGTTTAACACTTTCTCTAATTCAGAGTTTAAGATCCGCATATCCATAGAAATCAGGAACCTGTATTTTGTTTATCAGTCAATCCTGACAGATTATACTCATGACCTAATATCTCATAAACCAAAAATCCAATTGCAAAACCCTTTTACAGGATTATATATAAAACATAGATAAACATTTTTTATGTTGAAAACTTCTTCTAATTCTATCTCTATCATTATATACAATAAAAATACAATAGCATTTTTCAGAAAACCTAATTTTAGATCAGTCACAGTTTTTATTCAGTAACTCTTTCCTCACTTCGAATTTTACAAATTCCTTTTACAAAAATTTAATTACATATTTATCTACAACTTTCATTTTTTATCCATCCTCAAAATCAGTCATTAAGATTTCAGAATATTAGTCTCAAATTACTGCCTCAAATCAAATTTCAGAAACTATATAAACCCTAATTCATTCTTTAACACTTTTAGCTTAATTACCTCAATTATTTGCCAAATAAAACCATAGAACTCTTAAATTAAACTAAAAACTGAAGTTTAGGAGACTTTATCTTGAATTAAATACTTAGATTTCATCCTCTCTTTTCCTCTATATAGCTTCGATACCAAATTTCCAGCAACTTTTTGTCATGACCCGTTTCCAGATCGCGACGGTCCTAGGGTGCGGGAGATGCCGAGGCGACCGACACCCGTAGAACCTATCAATCACATCAATCCTATAACAATATTGCAACGGAAATATATCTTACTCATCAACAATCGCATAACAATAAATATAGCCAATCACTCACATAACACTATCATACTGTCACTCTGTCATTCATTCTGTAATTCTCTGAAAATACTACAATCATATCATTAATAATCTCTAATATCCCCATACATACATATTCATACTCTAACTATACCATACAAAACCTATGGAGCAGTTAGGATATGAACATACAAAATAATACAGTGTTTAATATAATTACACTGCTACAAGACTGCAGAATCCACAGAGAGCCAAAAGAGCTGGGATATCTGCCTCCTACTCTGCACCTGAGAGGGTAAACAGTGAGAGGGTGAGTATATATGATACTCAGTGAACCTAATATGCATCAACCAATAACAGATAATGGAATATCAATAAGCAGTAGGCAAATGAAGCAATAGTGTCAGTCTGCTCAGAATCTCTGTAATACAGAAACAAGTATAGAATATGACTGTAAGTAAACAATCATAATAATGAAGCACATATCACATGGACAAGATGGAAATGACAGATATAGAGCCATGAAACTCATAGAAATATGCCAAGCACAAATCACTATATTTATATGTATATAAACATAAGACTGTACGGGTCTTATGACTAGGACATCCCTTCCTAGTATAGAGTATCAATCAATACAATGTGCACAAGGCCGACAGTATGAACTCACTACCCTGTCGGAATGGCAGCTCTGTCAAATCACCTCGGAATCAATAAAAGCGATAAATACATCAATAGATGCCATTTCAAAATAATAGTATCGACAATATCAATAACTTGTCAGAAATCAATTAGATGAGCGAAATGTCAATAAGATATCAATAATAATCGATCAAATGATGACCAAAGGTCTAACAACCAAAAATGGGAACAAACATATTTTGGTCATTTGCGGCCAAAAAGTTAACGCAATTGGCATGCTATTGTCGTTGGCGACGGTGGCATTCAAATGGTTGGCCTACGAAATTTTCGACATGGTTTCAGCGCAATATTGACATTGCCCCAATTATTAATAAACATACACATGGAAGCAATTCCTTAGGGAACAAAAATAACTCAATAATCCTCAACAAACATGTCAATTTGGCATGAAAAACAAGTCCAACACCAATACATAAATTTAGGCAAAAAGGCATAAATAGGGTTCGGCCAAAACCCATTTTTCACATATGAATTCCAATTGACGTTTTATCAATTTGGGCATGACAATGGATGCATAGAAGACTCACCTATCACTCCAAATCACCTAGCAAACTCGATTTGCTACCGAATTCCTCAAATCCTAGGTTTAGGCCAAAATTGGCGATTTTTTCCGAACGAATTTTTTACAACGAAACGAACATCAATTAAACTTTGATTAATACCCAATTAACTTATTCTAAAGCCAATTTACACATCCTAATCCATTTACACAAAATCCAAACTCACAACTTCAATTTTAGGTTAGAAAATTGGGAAAAATTGTTTAATGCATCAATTAATACAATTAAATCATTTACCCAATCCTAACAACATCTAAATAACCTAATTAAACCATAAAATCAAACAAATAAACAATTTAAACAAAATACCTCAAAATGGCTGAAATTTCCTCTAGCTTTGTTTTTTATTTTTCTTGATTTTCTATGGCTAATTTTGGTGGAATAATGTTTGTATGGTTTTAATTTAAGGTTTTATACACATTTACTTCACAAATTTGAAAGAAAAATGAATTGGAGAAGAAGAAATGGAGCTACGGTGAAGACAAGAAAATGCAGAAAATTGATTCAAATTTTTGCTTATATAATAAGACAAAAATTGACAAATTACCCTTTTGGTCCTCCAATTTTTCAAAATTCACTTTTGGTCCTTTTTTGCTCGATAAATTTTTTTCGTTAATTCCGTCGGGAGTTGGAATTCAAAGTGAACATTCAAATATCATATTTTTATTAATATTAATTAATAAAAATAGTTTCAGAACCGTTCTGAAACTCAGACTGTCGAATTTTACTATTCACCGAAAGTATCCTTTATTTACGATTTTGCCATCGCTTACTTTATCAGTGTTCTTAAATATTTTCTCATTTTTTTTACTGTATTCACACATGAATACACATTATCATTTATCCTCAATCCAAATTCAGAAATTCATCCGTCGACTGTACTGCTATTTATCGGTAGCGACGATTTCCAAAAAAATTTCTCGTTTTCGCTCTAACTGAGTTTTTAAAATTATCTTTAGCCATTTCGATAATTTTAATTTACATACTGAGAATTTATTTCACAAAAACTTGTTATGCATATTTTTAGGGTATTACACTTTTCTCCATTGATCTTCTTTCTTCCATCATGTTTTTCTTATCTATTTTTAGTTAATTTCTTTGGAAAGGTTAGGAAAATATATATATATATATTTTCTACATATTGTTCGGCTTAGAAGAGCCAAATGAACTATCCATCTTCATCTTTTTATATACACCAAAATTCTTTATAAAACAATTTGATAAAACAATAATAGAAAATTCTAGAACTATAAATGTTATCTTCCTATTGGATGGAAATAAAAATCCTCCTTCTTCAATCCCTATGGCTGGCCACCTCACTTGGTTTCTTCAGAATTTTTTATGCCAAAAATTAATATTTTATTATGGGCCCCACAACTTTGGTTAATTACACTTTGGCTCAAATTATTTCATATTTATATTTTGACCCTAAAACTTTCTGTAATTTATTTTATCTATTCTACTTAGATTCAACCTTAAGTGTGGGGAGTAAAATGCCTTATTTTAAGTTTTTCTATCATTTAAAAATAGTTTTGGGTCATTTTTAGATCTCAGACAGTGGATTTCCATAATTACCTCCAAAGTTGCCATAAATTAAGATTTTGCCATTACTCTTATTTGGTAATCCAAAATATTTTTCAACTCTTTCTTTTCACCTTAATTTCACATAAAATTAACTAACTTAATCCCCCCAAGTCTGAGTTATAAATTCTTAAATTAGCTGGACTGCTATTTTCCCAGCAGTATAATTAACACCGGTATTTTTTGGGACAATATCTCAAAAGTGACCCGATTGAGTCTCAAAAATTCCTAAATATTACACTCTATCATTCACTGCAAATTTTAATAATAGATTGAGCCTATTCATACTTAAATTAATATTATATTCGTTACTATTGTCTGTTATATTCATATTGTCTTTTATACTTTCTCACTATTTATTACTCTGTCTGCTGGGGTATTAAAAAAAAATCTCCAAAATTAATTTTAGGAGAGTTAGAGTTGAATTAAACTGATTTGATGACCTATCTTTGCAGGAACAAGTTCTATTGGAGCAAATTAAAAAATCCAGATTGCAGGTAATATCAAACTACGCATATTTTCACTATATATATATAATAATATATTATAATTAAGACTATTTTTATATTTCTTAATTAATTGATATAAACGACATGCAATTGTTTTTTTTAAATGTTTTATCTTAATTATTCCTCTCTAAAAGAAAATTATCTTTGATCTTAATCAGGAGCAAAAGGCCATTCGAGAGAATGAAACATTGCGTAAACAGGTAGCTACCCTCAACTTTATTCAAAACAGGAGACAGGTTGATTTATCTTAATAAATTGAAATTGATATAACTTTATTTAAATTTTTAAAAATAATTAAATAGAATTTATTGGTTGGATTAAGAATTATATTTAAAAAAATATGTCATTTTAATACAAATTTGAGTTATTTAAATATAAAAATATCAAAAAAAAAAAAATTTAATTCCTTGTGAACTAACTAAAAAATGACACTGTTTCAGGAAAATAATTTTTATCTAGAAAATAAAAATATATATTTTGAAATATTTTTCAAAAAATTCATTGTTTATTTGCAATACTAAAAATTTTAATTTATAAAACTATATAAATATTTGATTTAAACTTATAAGGACTTCATATATTTATTTTCATTTATTATTAAATATGAGAAACAAATATTTTATATGATAAAATATGGTAGTCGCTAGCCAACCGTTGGTGATGATTAGGGATGAAATCAGTTTTTTAAAATAGGGGGATCAAAAATAAGAATGAAAAAGAAAAAATAATTTTATTGAGACAATATAAAAGTTAATTTTTTTTAAATACCATAATTACATATGAAAATATTTATATAGAAACTATAATATGATATATAGATAAAAAAAATAAAATAGTAAAGAACTTAATATTTTATATATGCTTTTAAAAAGAAAAATAATAAAATATATATGTAATAAATAAAATTTAAAAAAATAGCAGGTCTAAATGCATATATTCATTTGAAATATACTTAATATATATGAATGAAATTTTGAAAAATATAAAGAGATATTTTTATAAAGAAGATAAAATTTTATGTGAAAAATATAATTTTTAATAATTTTTTATGGACAATTAAAAAAATTGAGATTAATTTTCATGTACCCATTAAGTTATTGTACATAACTTTGGGAGTGGACTAATTAAAAAATAAAAAAAAAGGAATACTTTTTATATACTCATTAAAAAATTATACATGACTTTTGGGGACAAGAAGGAGACTAATTTTCATGTACCCATTAGTAATTGTACCTGATTTTATGGGATCAAGATGGACCAATTAAAAAAATTAAAAGTTCTTTTCATATACTCATTGAATAATTGTACATGACTTTAGGGACCAAGGGTTCTCTTATCTTCGTTGATAGGTTAACCTATTAAAAACACATTGATTCTTGTTGTTGTGTTAGTTTTTTAGAGTTTAAAAAAATTTTATATAAATTTTTTTAAATCATTATATTATAGTATTTGTTGTAATAAACTTAATGACATATTTTTTATATGAAATAAAAATTAAATGAATTTAAAAATATATATTAGAAATGTATTAAATTTAGATCATTAAATTACAACGAATATTATAATATTATAATTTTTAAAAATTTTATAAAATTTTATTTAAATTTTAAAAAATCAACACAACAAAAATTAATATGTTTTAATCATTTCAGCTCTCCTCAACCCCTCTTATCTCCCCTTATTCCGTCATTGGTGATAGTAACGAGGATCATTGGTAATTGGAAGATTATAAATAGATTTATTTGTATTTATATATTTTCTTTATTATAATAAATTTTTCAAAACAAAATTTTCTTCTTTTAAAAAATTTAGTCATTTTTCTTGAAAATAACTTAAATTTTCTTTTGACCAGAATATTTTGCTAATTTTCTTGAGTATATTAAACAATAGAAAATATAAAAACTGTTTTTTGAGAACAAATGAAACCTAGAAGTTACGTTCTTGAATTGAATTTGAAAAATATATAGCACTAATTCAATTCATCTCGATTGCATGACATTTCTAGCAAGAAATTTCTTGAAAAATTTAGGAGTGAAATTTCGTATTGGAAACAAATTTTGGGTATATATGTTTTAACTAAATATTTGAACGGTTTAATTAGGTTGAGGAACTTCAGAAAAAGCCACAATTCCTGGAATTTAAAACTTTAGAAAGGAGGTTTTCCCTTGCAAGTTCTAAAACTGATTGTTTTCCTCAAAGACGGGAAGAAGAAAATGGTGATCTTTCAGACACTTCACTGCATTTGGGGTATGTAACATTTTTTTTTAAACTTCTTTTTACATATTTTAAATTAGGGTAAAGTGTCAAATTAGCCTCTGTATTATTCTTATATTCAATTAAGTGTGTCAAATTAGCCTCTGTATTATTCTTATATTCAATTAAGTCCCTTTATACTTTTTGGGAAAAATTACATAAATATAAGATTTTTTTTTTTTCATTTTTACGGTTTTTTTTTTTCATTTTTATCATTTTTTGATATATATTTGATATATTTTATGTATATATTTAATATATGTTATATTTTTAAAAAAATATTTTAGATATATTATATTTTTGAAAAAATATTTTTATAATAATAAAAATAATTTTTTTAATATATATTTTTATAAAAATATCTACATTTTGCTCCAATTTCATATCTCAATTGTCATTTTCGGCCCATTTTAACCCATTCAGCCCATGTGATCATGACAAAGAGTCAAAGAAATTGTAAGCTCTGTCCAAATATACCTATGTGATCATAACTCTGTCCAAATGGTTTAAAATAAGCCAAGAATAAAAATTAAGGTATGAAATTGGGCAGAATAGCATTTGGAGAAATTCAAAATCAGATTGATTAGATGGATTTTGTTTAATTAGTTTAATGATACTCAGACTTAATCCAAATCTGATCCATTCTCATTCCTATTCATACTCAGACTTAATCCAAATCTGATCCATTCTCATTCCTATTCATGATATTTGCTTAATTAGTTTCATAATTTAAATTACTTTTGTGTTTGTTTTTCACAGATTATCATGTAATAATGTTCATCGCAAGAGGAAAGCAGCTAAGGTTGAACCATTTTGCAATGATTCAGGGAGTCGATTGGCCTCAGAATGATTTGATCAATGTTGTTAATTATATAGTTTATTTATCTTCTTGCAGTTGCAATAAGATAAATTTTTTTTCCTAGTTGAGTTTAACGAAAAAGAGAAAAGAAAATATAGGTTATTTTAGTTTCTTTCAACTAGTTAATTTTGCTCATTTGTCATTTTAGACTGATGTTTAATTTTATCCAAGTTCATGTTAGATTGGTAATAATTTTTTTTTTTTTTTTTGTTCTATCTATCCTTTTATTGTGATCATGATGAAATCTTTAAATTAATTTGAGAAATAATTAAATAAGACATAATATTTTTTTTTTACCCACACAAAAATGAATTTATATAAATATGTTTTTACTTCAATTACACATGGATCCATCCAAGCACAGAATTAAAAAATTCTTATAAGGGGGCTAAAAGAAATTTCTCTCACTAGAAAATTTTATTTGGTTGTGTCACATTCCAATTTTTGAAATATGATGATCTTAAAGCATGGATAAGGTTAAAGCTACCAAATACCCGTAGAATCATGCTCATGCTTATCCACAATTTAAAATCCAACATAATATCAGCTGAAAATACGACTAATACCACAATATTACACCTGTACTTCAAACACTTCTAATATAACATCAACCTCATTACAATATCAATTCTCAATTCCCTTGATCACCGATCATTCATATAGATTCACATATTATCACATGACTCAAATAAATATTAAATTCTTATTATCAAATATCATCTCATTCACAATATATATTTACGTATACATTGGTACTATTTAGACCATTAATATATATACATCTATTTGTTAGAGATATGAGTCATCCATCTGTTACATGAAGATAAGATAAGGATGAGAAGTTATGTTAGAGATATGAGTCATCCATCTGTTATATGAAAATAAGATAAGGATGAGAAGTTTCTTTTGTAATCTAAAATACAAAGTTATCATGTTGTTATCTTTATCTTTATCACTTTGTTATTCTAAAACTGTATATATACATTACTGTACGTGTAAAAGAATTAATTGAAGAATCCTATTAAAAAAGGCTATCTATTCCTAAAACTAGGAAACTCTATTCTCCTTTACTTATCAACATGAATTTTGATAGAACTAGGGTCATAAAACACGTCGGAGAGTTGAAACTGTTGAAGCTTGGATCCTATGCGCCCATCTAAAACTTTAAAATTATACCATCTTACTTGCCTTAACGTCAAGAGCATGAAAATGTAGGTCTTTGGTTGCCGTCCTACCAAAATCAATAAAATAAGTTATAGCGGTCCTTTAACCAATCTCCTTTTTTGGCCAACCTCAATTATTGAGCCAAGCGTTAAATTGAAGTTCTTACTGATACAACTCTAAAGCACCAGGATCACTGAAAAAGAACGTTAGAATCTACTAGAATGAGTGTCGAAATCTCATGGCATCAAAGCTGATAATATTCATGCAATGTCGCTAGCTATCGGTTTTGGTTGCTTTTGTTTCCAACAAGTGGTTGTCAAACACTTGCTAAAAGAAAGGTAACGACAATGCAAGCTACCATTGCCCAAAGGTGACGATTTTGAATAGACAGTTCTCTCTCTTTCTCTCCTGTTTTTGCTTTTCTTTCTCCCCAAAATGCATACAACATTTGATTGGTTATCTTTTGGCCAATCAGATATTATATTAAGTTATTATGAGGGCAAACTACAATGAAGTTGATGTTATATTAAGTTATTATTAGGGCAAACAACAATGAAGTCTTTGAGTTTTGGCCTTAAAAACGAAGTGGTCTCTATATTTGGAAAAATAAATAATTAAGTCCCTGCATTTTCACTCCGTAAGATAATTTAATCTTTCTATCTATTTTTTTTACACTTTTTCATTAAAAAATTAAAAAATAAATTAAAAATAAAATAAAATAATTTTTTATCCCTAAACTACCCAAGCAACCATATCTCCTATTCTTTCTTTCTCTTTCACCAAAATCAAATTGTCCAATACTTTGAGAATTCATTACCTTACAATTTAAGACTCCATTTTTTTAAAATTCTTTATCTTTTTTCCATTAAAACTGTCACACCCCAACTCTAGTGGTGCAACGGTCCTAGGGCAAAGATAGACTTAAGGCCACCATAAATCCGTAGAACACTCATATCCTGGATCTTATACACAATACATGTCCACACCATATATAGTTATCATTATAAATATTCATTAATAAGATTCATGCAGTAACCATTCATACACTTATATTCATCATCATATGATTTCCTCTTGTTCCTTACCGATCAAAAGATACATCCTACATTAATAAGCAATAAGGGCAGTCCAATTGTAATAATTCAGACATCAAAATAATATCACCCTCAACATCTAACTACGGAACTCTAGAGTATACTCCTCATACATACAATACCATAATACAAACTAATGATATATATATATATATATCTCAAAAGAATTACATAGAGTCTTCTTGGAGGAATGAATCAAGAAGCTTTGTCTTCTATATTAGCTCCCCCTTAAGCTACACTATCACCTAAAATCCACAGAAGAGGAGTGAGCCCTCAACTCAGTAAGATATAAACATGCAAAGTAAAGGTCAATCCAAAGGATCATGGATAAGAAAATATCATAAGTTTATGCTTACAAGAACATAAGTTCTCACAATCGAATAGCATTGTCAAATCGTATGATAGAACTACAAAGTGCATCAATAGCCTTGCTACCTTATCACAATAGAGTGCATCAGTAGCCTTGCTACATTATCGCAAAACATATGCTTGGCCAGACATATGCCTAGAGCTTATGGTCCCCTCTAAGTGGAACACTAATAAAAATCCTATCAGCTAGGTTTCCAAAGTGCACAATGGACCAATGAATTTAGTCTCATTGGGAGGAGCGATTTATACTTATACATATCATGGGTCATATAGCTTGAATTTCACAAGAAATAATATTGATCGCAAGATTATCAACATATAAACATGAAATCATTCAAGTTAACAAATAGGTCTTATATGAGTTTGGTCCAAGGAAGAACGACCAAGTCATTTACACATATATAGTAATTACATGGGACAAATTTATCATTTGCTTGAGAATATCATGGAAATTTCAATATATAGGTGCACAGTACAATATTTC
>CANXYC012303543.1:0-11883 GCA_948193065.1 Aleurites moluccanus
AGAGTAAATTCATTGGTCCATTGTGCACTTTGGGAGCCCAGCCGATAGGGTTTTTATCGGTGTTCCACCTAAAGGGGGCCAGGAGCTCTAGGCGCATGCCTGGCTAAGCATGTGTGCACGTTGAGGTAGCAAGGCTACTGATGATTGTTATTATATGTGATCAGTTCTACCAGATGAGATTTGATAATGCCATTCTTTGTGGGCATTTTATGTTCTAAATATGAACCATGATTCGAATTTGACATGATTTGATATAGCCCAACCATTATGAAAACCACATTTCTTTCAAGTAAAGCTCATGACCTCTTTCATACTTATATGTATAATTATTTGTTCATGACCATGATTCGATATTAAATTCTTATTGTATAATGTTCATATCTTACTGAGTTGAAGGCTCACTCCTCTTCTGTGGATTTCAGGTGATAGCTTAGCTCGTGAAGGAGCTAATAGAAAGGATCGATCTTCTTGATTTGTTCATCCCGAGAAGATCCATTGTTATAATTCTTTTGAGATATTTTGTATATATATATTAATGGTATTATTGCAATATGTAATGACAGTATATTCTAGAGCTCCGTAGTTAGTCTTCGAGGATACTAGAATATTTTGATGTATGAATGTTATTTTTGGATACTCTTGTTCCTCAGTGATGTGAGATGCCTCTTTTGATCATTAAGGAACAAGAGAAAAAATATGAATCGATAATAAAAAGATATAATTTATTTTGATTATATGTATGGACATGATAGATGAATGATAAAATATGATATTACAAATTATTTGATGTTGATAAGATTTATGATTTGAGAGTTCTACAGGTTTATGGTGGCCTTAAACCTACCCTTGCCCTAGGACCATCGTACCACTAGAGTTGGGGTGTGACACATATGAAGCTTTGTATGGCAGGAAATGCAGATCTCCCTTGTGTTGGGATGAGGTTGGAGAAAAGTATATCGAAGGACCAGAATTGATAAGATATACATCAGAAAAGATTTTACTGATCCGAGAGAGATTAAAGACAGCTTTCAGTTGCCAAAAGAGCTATGCTGACCCAAAGAGAAAAGACCTTCAGTTTTCTATTGGAGATCTAGTATTTTTAAAGATTTTACCAATGAAAGGAGTTTTACGATTTGGCAAGAGAGGCAAGCTAACTCCATAATTTATTAGACCCTTTGAGATTCTGAGCAAGATTGGAGAGGTTTAATACAAGTTAGCTTTGCCACCTAGCATGGATAGTGTGCATCCGGTATTTCACGTATCGATGATTCGGAAGTATGTTGCCGACCCTTCTCATGTGCTACAAGTTCTAGCAGTGGACCTTCAACCAGATTTGACGTATGAAGAAATTTCAATTGCCATTGTGGACCGAATAATTAAGAGGCTAAAGAATAAAGACATATCAATGGTTAAGTTCCTATGGAGAAATCAAGTGATGGAAGAGTGTACTTGGGAAAGTGAGCAAGACATGCAAGACAAGTACCCTTACCTATTTCAAGTTTAAGGTAAGTTATTTATAAATTTGAGGATAAATTTATCTAGGAGGGAAGAATGTAATACCTGTCATATATATATATATATATATATATATATATATTATTGTATGTTTGTTGAATTGATTATGGTTAGACTAATGATTTGAGGAATTCATAATCTGTATTCGGGAAGGATTTTGTGAGGCAGATTTTAGGATTTTAAAGGAATAATTTGGAAAAAAAATGTAAAATATAAAAGTTGTATATTTATATCTTATTTTTAGGTCTGTAAAATGGTTTTGTGAAATTTTTTGTGTGTGAGAAGATATGCCTCCTCGACCAGAACCTGTCTGATTCACGATTTTCTGCAGGAAATCTGAGAATATTTATTTTTCTGGGAATGTTTGAGGCTGAATGAGCCAAAAGTGTAAACATGAGAAATGTTCCTTTATGTGTTATATTGTTAGATGTAATATTTTAGGGGAATTGGATAAGTATAGCTCAGTTGAGATTGAAATTAATTAGACCTGTTCGGATGATTTTTGGCAGTTAAGTCAGGGTAAATTTTAGAAATTCACCATAGTTTGTGTAGATCTCTTTTTGATTTGAATTTTGGATATGTTGGACCCCTGAGTGTCTATTTTAAGTGATAAAAAGAATCAAGGAGTTTGGATTTTTGTATCTCATTTGCGAGCTAGTTTAATATGAGTTGGCGAAGTGGGATTGCCGAGGTGGCAATTGGCGAAGTGAATTGTCGAGGTGGCAATTGGCGAAGTGGAGAATTGGCGAAGTGGGATTGCTGAGGTTGCAATTGGAAAAAGGAGAATTGGCGAAGTGGGATTGGCGAGGTGACAATTGGCAAAGAGGATAACTGGCGAAGTGGGATTGCCAAGATGGCAATTAGCGAAGAAGAGAATTGGTGAAGTGGCATTGCCAGAGCGGATTAGCGAGGCGAGTTAGCGAAGCAGAATTGAGAAGTAGTAGCCTATTTAACCAGATATCCAGTAGCCATTTTCATGATTTTCTTCTTCTCTCTTTTCTTCGTTCTTCTTCATTTCTTCTCCTATCTCTCTCAAATCTATCCCATTTGATTCCTAATGCATTAATACTTAGAATTAATGCATTAGATCATTAAATTAGAGCATTCTAAGGCTATGTTTCTCATTTTCAAGTCAAATTCTTCAAGAACTCAGTTTTGAGAAAAATAAGGTAATTTTCTTCAAATTTCATTTTCTCTTTAAATTGAGAATTTCTAGTAATTAGAATAGTTATTTATTAGTATATAGAGTTTATTATAAGTGATTAAGACTATAAATTTTGATTAATATAGAAGATATCAAAATTTATGAAATTTAATGAATAGTGACATGAATAGTAAATACGTTTTGAATTTCAGATTTTTTTTTAAGGAATAAATTAAATTGATGTAAGGAAATTATAATAGAGACTATAATATGGTTAAATTATAAGGAATCATATTATGTATTATTGATTAAGGAAAACCCTAATTTTAAATATTGGAAAAACTTTCATAGGAGAAGAGAAATCAAGAATTTGAGGAGATTATTGAATGAACAGGCTATTGAAGTAAATATAAGGATAAATTTCTATAGAGGTAAGTATAAACATTGCATATGCATATTGTTTCTTTGAGATTGAATGTTCAGTCCTTCCTAATAATTATCCATATGAATATCATAATTCGAAATATTGTATTATATACCTACATTATGAATTTCCTTAAATGTTCTTAAGCAAATGAAAAATTTGTTCCATGTGATTACCATATATATTAAAAATGACTTGGTTATTCTTCCTTGGACTGAGTTCATATGAGACCTATTTGTTAATTCGAATAAATTTATGTTATATGTTGATAGTCTTGCGACCAATATGATTCTTGTGGAATTCAAATTATATGACCCATGATATGTTTATGTATAGAACGCTTTTCCCAATGAGAGTAAATTCATTGGTCCATTGTACACTTTGGGAACCTAGCTGATAGGGTTTTTATCAGTGTTCCACCTAGAGAGGACTATGAGCTCTAGGCATATGCCTGGCCAAGCATATGTTTGCGATAAGGTAGCAAGGCTACTGATGCGCTCTGTTGTGATAAGGTAGCAAAGCTACTGATGCACTTTGCAGTTCTATCATATGATTTGACAGTGCTATTCGATTATGAGCACTTATGTTCTTGTAAGCTTAATCTTATGATATTTCCATATTCATGTTCCTTGGACTTAATCTATACCATGCATGTTTATATCTTACTGAGTTGAAGGCTCACTCCTCTTCTGTGGATTTTAGGTAGTAGTATAACTCGAGAGAGAGATAATATAGAAGACAGAGCTTCTTGATTCATTCCTCCAAGAAGACTCTATGTAATTCTTTTGAGATATATATATATATTTATGTTCAACGGAGTATACTCTAGAGCTCCATAGTTAGATGTTGAGGATAATATTATTTTGATGTCTGAACTGTTACAATTGGGCTGCCCTTGTTCCTTACTGATGTTGGATGTATCTTTTGATCGGTAAAGAACAAGAGGAAATTCTATAATGATATATATGTAAATGTATGAATGGTGATTTCATGAATCATAGAAATGAGCAATTATAATGATAACCATATATGTTGTGGATATGTTTTGTTATGAGATCTAGGATATGAGTGTTCTACGGGTTTATGGTGGCCTTAAGCCTACCCTTGCCCTAGGACCGTCGCACCACTGGAGTTGGGGTGTGACAGACACATCTCCTTTATCAATGGTCTTCGTGATGTAGCTACATGAGCTAAACTTCTCATCGATTTTCTACTCGGTGTATCGGCTACCACATTAGCTTTACCTGGATGATAAATGATCTGACAATCATAATCTTTTAACAATTCAACCCATCTTCGCTGCCACAAATTTAGATCCTTCTACCAAAGAATATACTGAAGACTTTTATGATCTGTGTACATATCACATTTCTCAACATATAAATAATGTCTCCATATCTTCAATACAAATACTACAGCTGTAATCTCCAAGTCATGAGTCAGATAATTCTATTCATGTTTCTTCAACTGTCATGAAGCATATGCAATTACTCTACCAATCTACATCAATACACATCCCAAACCAACTCTAGACGCATCACAATACACGGAGAAACCTTTAGTCCTGGATGGTAATGCTAACATAGTTGCAGAAGTGAGATAATTCTTTAATGTCTAAAAGCTCTTCTCACATTCATATGTCCATACAAATTTGTCCTTCTTCCACGTCAATTTGGTCAATGGAGCAGCTATTTTGGAGAAATCTTTAACAAATCTTCTATAATATCCAGCCATATCCAAAAAACTTCAGACTTCAGTTACATTAGTAGGTCGTGACCAATTCATCACTGCTTCTACTTTCTTTGAATCCACCTTAATTTCATCCTTACTCACCACGTGTCCAAGGAAACATACCTCTATGAGCCAAAATTCATACTATGATAATTTCGCATATAATTTGTGCTCCCGTAGAGTCTAAAGTATTATCCGCAAATGTTCCTCGTGTTCCTCCGTACTCTTAGAATAAACAAGTATGTCATCAATAAACACAATAACAAACTTGTCCAAGTAAGGCTTAAATACTTGGTTTATCAAATCTATAAATGCAGCAGGGGCATTGATCAATCCAAATGGTAGCACCAGGAGCTCATAATGACCATATCGGATCCGGAATGCAGTCTTCATCACATGATATTTTCGGATTCTCAACTAATGATATCTCGATCTAAGGTCAATTTGTCATGACCTGTTCTCGGGACGCGACGGTCCTAGCATGCGAGAGATGCCAAAGGCGATCAACACCTGTAGAACACAATATCACATGCAATCATCTATTACCATCAATTTATTAATTAGTTACCTAATTACTATTCATTCTAGAAATCTGCAATCTTTCTGTAAATCATACTGCAATTGGTTGTACATTCATCATATCATGTCATATCATTACTTAATCTCCCTTATAAACCATACATACATGTTCATAAACTAACTATACCATCCAACCCATGGAACAGCTAGATCATGAACATATAAAAATATTATGTTTATAAATAATTACACTGCTATAAATACTGCAGAATCCACAGATAGTCAAAATATTGGGATATCTGCCTCCTACTCTGCATCTGGAGATGGGAAACATTGAGAGGGTGAGTATAAAAGATACTCAGTGAATCTAATATGCATCGACTAATAAATATAAATTGGAATATCAAATAAGGAAAAGCAAATGAAATAATAAGTCAATCTGCTCAAGAAATAATAGAATACATAATCAATTACAGAATATGACTGTAAGTAAATAATCATATCAATGGAAGTATATCTTATGGACAAGACAGATACAGGGCCATGAAACTCATATAATATATGTCAAACACATATCAATCTCATATCATTAAATATAAGACTGATTAGGTCTTATGGCTAGGACTGATAACCCTTCCCAGCTAGGGCATAATAATACAATGTATACAATGCCGACAGTATGTATCCACTACCTTGTCGGGGCGGTAGCTCTGTCAAATCACATCGAAAACAATAGAAACAAGAAACAAGTCAATAGATACCATTGCAGAATAATGGTCTCACCAAGTATCAATAATTCATTATCAATCAATTCTAGAAGTAATACAATGACAAAGGGTTTGGCAACCAACAATAAGATGTAACAAAAATTGGTCATATATGAACAAAAAGTTAACGTAATTAGCATGCCATTGTCGCTGGCGACAATGGCATTCTAATGGTAGGCTTATGGATTTTGAGCTAGGCATTTTGATAAACACTTGGTGGGCAACTTTGGATGAACAATTTGGCAAGATTTGGGTGAACTCCAACATTGCCCTAATAATCAACAACAACACACATTATAGACAATTTCATAAGCATTATAAACACAATAATAAACAACATTAAATGGATGAAATTGGCTTAGGAAAAATAAGCCAAAATGAAGCAAAAATCAAAGGCAAAGTGGCAATTAGGGTTCGGCCAAAATGGCCCTTTTGGAGATGAATTCCAAACTTCAATTTAACACTTTAGGCATGATAAAAGATGCATAAAAGACTCACCTAATACTCCAAACAAGCTAGCAAAATTGGTTTGCCACCAATTCCTTCAAAGTAGGCAAAATAAGCAATCTTCCTCACTTTGATTATCTACATCAAACCAACCATAAATAATCCATCTATTAGCTTCCAATTAACTTATTCTAAACTCAATTAATATAAACTAACTCAATTTCACATAGCTAGTTCATACAACTTAGGTTAGGGTTTGAAAAATTAGGAAAAAATACTATATGCATCAATTGATGCAATTCAACTCATTACTCAATCTAATTAACACATATAATACCTAAATCAACCATAAAATCAAACAAAATAATAATTTACCTCAAATTGATGCTTGGGCTGGAAATTTTAAGATGATTTTTCTTAAAAAAAAATTATTCTCCAAGGTAGAAAATGGATGGAAGATGGAAGATATATGGTTTGATTCAAGTTTGCTTTGATTTTCCTTAAGAAAATTGAAGGAAAGATGATGGGAGAAGGAAAGGAAATTTCAGCCAAAATGGGGAAGAAGATGAAGAAAATTTTATAAGTGTGGCTTATATACTAAGTCACAATTGATAAATTTTATTTTGGTCCTTAAACTTTCCTTAAATTATGCTTTTGCCACATTTCCTTCTGTAATTTATTCTGACGATTCTGTTGGAATTTGGATTTCAAAGTAAAGATTCAAACATCTTATTTTTTTATTTATACTTTATTATAAAATAGTTTCAGAGCCGTTCTGAAACTTGGACAGTCCAAATTCTACTATACCCCAAAGGTTCCATTTATTTACGGTTTTGCTATCGCTTACTTTTTCAGTGTTCCTAAATATTTTTCACCTCTCTCTTTTTACTATAATTATACATGCATATATATGATTCTTTATCCCTCAATCAGAATAAGAAATTCATCCGTTGATCAGACTGCTATTTTTGCGGCAATGTTATCCACACAATTGTTTTTCGGAAAAGTATTTCATTTGTATTCTAACTGAGTCTCTAAAATTATTTTTAGTCATTTCAATGATTTCAAATCAAATACCGAGAACTTTATTCATATAATTATGGTAGGCTTTTTTAAGGTATTACACAATTTTAGAGAAATAACAAGCACCTTATAACTGATCAAATATGTCATATATCAGAGGTAACAGATATTTATTCTTGATGGTTACTTTATTCAACTGCCGATTGTCAATGCACATTTGAAGTGATCCGTCTTTCTTCTTTATAAATAATACCGGTGCACCCCACGGTGAACTACTCGAATGAATAAACCCCTTATCTAATAGTTCTTGTAACTGCACCTTTAATTCCTTCAACTCCAAAGGAATCATCCGATAAGGGGGTATTGATATAGGATTTGTGCCTAGGTAAACATCTATTTCAAATTCTATCTCCCTTTCTGGTGGTAACCCAGGCAAATCCTCAGGAAAAACATCAAGGAACTCATTAACAATTGAGATTTGATCTATCCCTTTAGGAGTTGAACTGATATCCACCACACTCGTTAAGTATGCCATACAACCCTTCCGTAAAAGTCTTCTCGCTCTAATAGTTGAGATTAACTTGGTTCGGGTATCACATCTATCACCTTGATACACAAATATATCTCACCCTTCCAGATTTGTTCTCATGTTGGGGGTGCATCATTATACAATTGATTCTCAACATGTGTAATAAACCATCTCCATGCATTTTCTTTCAATAAAAGACCAACCAACTCTATGGCCCTAGCGTCAAAATAGGGCAATTTGCTGACTGCCTTTTCCATCTATTCCAAAAATTCACTGGGATTTTCAGTAGATTCCATATGGATTTTGGTAACCCCAACTTCAGAAAATTAAACATAGTCATACCTCCCTCATTAATAGCCCGTCGCCTCTCTATTCTAGCTATTGGTTCCATTGGTGCAACTATAGGTTAAATAAGAGAAGGTACTACTGTAGGTGGATGAATTGGTATTGGTGGGGGTTCCTGTCTTGCTTTTCTTAGCTCTTCGTTTTTCCTCCTTAAGGCTTGACTTTTCCTCAATAATGCTTCTGTATTTCCTTTCCCTACTGGTTCTACTATTCCTGGTTCTTGTACCCATCTTCGTATTTGATGTGGTTATCTTACTTCCTATAACACTAAAGACTCATTAGAGGCTATTTTAGGTTCCTCTCTAGGCATCTCTACTCTACCTCTATCTCTACCCTGACCTTTACTATGGGGTCTGCCACAAGGTTTACCTCTAGGTATCATCTTGATTACTATAAGAAAGAAACATGAAAATTATCATGTAAAGGATAACGCAAAATAAACACATATATAATGAATACTGTAACTAACGAAATAGAAATCCTATGCTCCATGGTTTAACCTATATCCTAATTGTATATATTTATCTAATATACTTATAAACCTAAGCTCTGATACCACCTTTATCACGTCCTAAAAATAGAATATGATAGTCTTAAGGTGTGAGATTCGCCTACACAACCAATACCTGTAAAACCTCTGCTAAAAACTCATTAACTACTTGTAGTCATATACAATCCTTGTCTCAATTCCAACATATCATTTACAAATATATGTTTATACATATACCTCATCTCGCATTAGTAACATCATTAGAATTTATATTGCTAGATTTTCCAAAATATTAAGTATGTAATTTAGTTACATTTATCCATACACACACTAACAACTAACAACCTAACCATGGAGCTACTAAGAAATATCAAAATACATTATGTTTAGAAATTTACATAATCAAAAGTTGATGGTTCCTCTAAAGAAGAAAGAGACCTCGGAACCGCTACTAACTACTCCTGACCTGAAAATATTAAACCACTAAAAAGTGAGTATTACTACTTAGTGAGCTATAAATATATTATTATGCATAAAGGATAGGTATGGAAATGACTAGTCCACCAAATGCTCACATAAAGGATAATGGGTAATAAATGAACAATCAATGGAAATAAGGTCACATAAATCAAAGGATAGGCATAATGAATGGAAAATATAACATAACAGATATAGGTCTCATACTCGTACAAATCTCATTAGCTACATTCTTAGTAGCTTAAACTCATGAAATGACATAAAGTTGATCAAACCTTATGGCTAGGACTTAACCCTTCCTAACTAGGGTTAATAAATAATCATAAAAATTATCGATGGTTTTTACCCACTACTCCATTGGAAGGAAGTTATGTGATATTATCAAATAATTAATATAAAGTGATCTAATAGCATATAAAGGTTCACATTTGGCATCAATGGTATAAATAAAGACATGTCATCTCAATATAACAATGATTTCAATAGGTAATTTATTTACAATGTAATGATATTCAAGTAAGAATAATTATATGCAAATATATCAATGTCATTGGGTTCAAGCTAGAATTCATCATCATTGAGGTCAACATATCAATTAGCATTGGGTTTTAGGTTAAGCACTTTGTGGATTGAAAATTGGTTTCATTTAGGCATTTCATCGAGCATATTGTAGGCATAACTTTGACAAATAAAAAGTAGGATTTTGGGGCATTGTCAATTAAGCCAATTTATTATTCAACAACAACACATTTCCAAGTAGGCAATGAGGTATCAAATTCATTCAACAAACAAAAGAATAAACTAGTCAAAAGCAAGGTAAAATTAACAAAAATTCAAAGGAAATGTGGCTAATATGGTTTGGCCATCACTAGGGTTTTAGAGGGAGGATTCCAAAAATTCATATAATATTAAATTCATGTGTAATATACCTATAACTCACCTTTAGACTTGATTGCTTCAAATTCACCTTAGAAACATCAAAATTCAACTTATTCCAACTTGCCCTTTATCACCATTATCACCATTCTTCCTTTGATTTCTTATTTCTACAATATGCATTTAGCATGTTTGAGACTAATTTTAATATGGAAAATCATAATCTTTTGAATTAAACACTTCCATATCAAATTCTAGGTTTTGACATAATCATCAATTCAATGAGTTTTCTTCTTATAGCTTTGTATATACTTCTATTTAATTGAATAAATATTTAAATTCATTATTCTAATCATTTTTAGTGAAATATAAATAATTTTAGAGTAATTACCTCAAATTCTTTAATTTTTCAACTTTACTCTTCTTTGAAGTTTTTAATTTTTCCTTGAGTTTTTGGTGGAAATTTTAAATGCTTATTAGTTATTTAGGCTTTAATAATGATATGGGATTAATTAGGATTAAATTTGGATGAGGTTTAATGGAGGAATTTTAGATGAAGGAAGAAAAAAAATGGAGTAATGACATCATAAAAATTGATACCAATTGAAGTTATAAAAATTTCTCCCCCTTAGTCAATCAAAAATATTCAAGGGATGCTAAAGGGATCATCAAAGCAACAAACATTATCAAAAGGCAAAATTTTCAAAAAAAAATTCTCCCTCTTTCTCATTGAATGAATGCAACAAACACATTCAAGCATGATACCAAATGAAACATTCAAACATATTCAAATATGCAATTCAATCAATTTCAAAGCATGCCTTTTATTTGAATTGCAAAAAGGGTTTGAAGATATACTTATCTCTACCAAGATTTCTTCCATTGAGACTTGCTACCATTACTTTATTGGTAGTGCCTTCTCTCATATGAGCTTCTCCAATTGTTGAAAGCTTCATATCCTTTGGTGCATGGCCTATGTGTCCTTCCATTTCTATATGCTCTATAAGCATGAGCTTTGTTTGTACCATTTCTTTTATGTGGGGGAAGATAAACCCTCTTTGCTCCATCATTATTCCTTATAAATTTATATACATAAGAGTTGGAAGAATGCATTTTTGGTACCCATTTTCTTTTGGGTCCTTGGGGGTTAGCAAAAGGAGCATTCACAAAGTTATATCCTAGATGCATTTTTCTAACATGGCATGGCATCTATGATATTTGTGGCCAAATTTGTCACAATAAAGGCATTGCACATTATGATTCAAATGAGGTCTAATGCATTCAAATAAAAGTCTTCTTTTACCCTTTGCCTTGGTCATAACATTCTTAGGTCTAATGACCTTAAGAGGAGGTACACAGGGCAATTGTGAAGTGGAGCAACATGCATTGGTCTTAGATGTGGATGGCTCAACACTTTGAGATTTAAGAATCTCATCTACTTTGTCTTTGCCATTACAAGACATAGCCAAAGACTCATCATAAGCATCAATTTTAGCCTTTAAGGCTTCATTCTCATGCATAATCTCATTTAGCTCATGAGTCTTTTGGGTGATGGTGTTCTCTAATTCAATTTTAGATGCATTTAATTCATCTATC
>CANXYC012303752.1:0-12327 GCA_948193065.1 Aleurites moluccanus
TATATATATATACTAGAAGAGACTGATGAGAGATATATAGAGTTTTAATTTAATTATTTGATTCTGGACCCATGTATTTCTATCTTCTGGCTAGGGAAAAATATAGCATATACATAAGTATATCTGAAACTGACTATTTCTATTTTTTTTTCTTAAAAAAAAAAAAAAAAATAGTGAGAAACCAAGTACAGAAAAAAAAAAAATAGTAGCATTTATTTTAAAGTTAAGTGTAATTATAAGAACTTACGAAGTATGATAATTCCAGCAAACCATTTTCCAGATTTGTGTTTAATAGCAGTACGACCATGCCAATCCACTGTTCCGTCAAGAGTGCATTCTTCTTCATCCTTTTTCATCTTACCCTTCATATGTATAAACAAGTTTATTTATAGAAGAAAATTGTTCTTGGGATAATTAATATCTTTTATTAATTTATAGTAATAGAGAAAAGGATAATAATAATAATAATAATAATAATAATAATAATAAGAAAAAGAAGAAGAAGAAGAAGAAGAAAAAAGAAAAATATTATTATTTTCACAACATATATTACTATTATTATAGGTTAATAAATTTATTTTATCTTATTAATTATGATAATAGTAATATAAATTATGAACATGATAATAACTGAATAATAATAATATTTAATAATAAAAAATTACGAATTTGGTATACTAAAATATAACCTATTAATAAGTAAGTATTCTCCTAAATAATATACTCATAATAAATTTTCATTACAACTTTGAAATTTAATCATAATAATGATATTTTTGTTTTTTTTGATAAATCATAATAATGATATTATACATATAAAGGAGCTCTTCACTAACCTCAATATTACACATCTCCAAACAAGCCATTAATTGATGCCTCTCTTTTGTTAAAATGCTGAAGATTGCAAAATAGGGGAAGGTTCTTTCTATTGGTATCGTTTTTTGTGTAGTGGTGATGAAAGACTGAATACAGAAGGAAGTTTGGGACTGGAGAAATATGTGAGGAAGGCTTTGTATAAATAGGGAGTGTGAGTATTTGATCAACGGTCCAGATTTACATGAAAAAGAGGGAAGCCCCACATGGCCCAGATCATCCTGAATAATTATATTTGTGTAATATGAAACATTTTGTTTGCACTTGGACACACAAACTGTCTTTTTCGTTCTTCATACATAATAATTTCCTTCTTTTTTCTTTTTTCTTTTTTTCTTTCTCTAAAGTCCCGTAATAATAATAATAATAATTATTATTATTATTATTATTATTATTATTATTATTATTATTGTTATTATTATTGTACTACTAAATTTTTAATTGAAAAATGACTATTAAGTGTAATAATTTAAATTAAAAAATACTGTTAAATATAATAATCACTGTCATTATTAATTTGTGACAAAATTTAAATCTAATTCAAAAGTCTAAATTATTGATTGTGAATTTCAGATATTATATTAAATATTGATATTATTTATTATTTTTTATGTGAGATTCTAACACCATTCTTGATACATGCTAGGTTCTTAGTTAACCTGTAATACAAATAAATTGAGAATTAAACAATTTTAAATTTGCATGTCTTATACTCTACTGATACATTACTGCAAGTATGATGAAATACAAAAGAATATAGTAAAATTGGGGTGCATAGCTAACTCTAATATCATATTATAAAAATAAATTCTTTATTATTTTTGTGTGTATTACAAAGCAATAACTATTATGTTATTTACACGGAAACAATGTCAAATAAGAAAATAAAGTAGTACAAAGTACATACATAGCTATACAGTATAGTATAAACTCAATTTTACCGTCCAATTAAAATATTTTATACTAATAATACCGTGGAATATTAAGATTCAATTCTTCTTAAATTTCTCATTCAGCAGGGAAGCTTTGTTCAATGCTTTTATCCACATACCTCTCAACAGAATGGTGGGGTTGAGCATAAATATCATCACAATCTTAACTCTGTCTGTGCTCAATGTCTTTCTTCTTTTTGTCTTGAAAACATTAGGAGGAAAGCTGCGTTGATTGTTATGTATACCATTAATCGTCTTCCAACTCTTATTCTTAATAGTTTCTCCTGTTACTCGTCTTTATGACAATTCTTCTAACTATTTATCTCTTAAAATTTTTGGGTGTGTCTGTTTTATTGTTCTAAATCCTTATAAACATAATAACTTGAATCTTGAGCTAGTTTATATTATTTTCTTGTGTATGGAATTGAACACAAAAAGTTTTCGTTGTTGGGATCCCTTTTCTCAATGCCTTTGTATCTTCAGACATGTTATATTTTTAGGAACACATTGTGTTTCCACATTGGCCAAATTTCATATTTTTTATTTTCTCTCATTAGTTTTTACTAATTCTTCTATGGAATTTATTATTCCACTATGACAATATTTCTAGAGGGAGATGAGGAGTTTAAAAAAATCTAATGCAATATTCAACCTATATGTAATATAAACAATGAAATATATAATCAAAGCAATAAAAGAGTTATATAGAGATTGCTTAGAAATATTATAGTGGTTTGGAGCACAACATCTCTCTTACGTCCACTTCTCTCAATATCAACCCGATATTAAGGTTCAACTAACCAATGGTTTACAATCCAAATTACTACAATAGTTTCACTGCAATTTCGCCCTTTTACAATGGGATACCACCAAAAGTCTTTCTTACTAAAGACAAAGGATTTACAAGTCTCTCTTAAAACTTAATAAAGTTATTTGAATAATATAAATTGAAGTAAAAATAGCTAATACTAGCAAAAGCTAGATTGAACACAAAACATATAAGTTTTAAGCACTTTGTGTTCAAAACACAAGAAAAACAGAGTATTGGAGTAAAAACAAGAAATAGTTTCTTTAGAGTTTAGCCAAAGTTGTTCTATCTTTAAATTATCATTTATTTATAGTATTCAAGTCTTGATACCAAAATTTTGACCATTTGAGCTTCATTAAATATAAATCAAGCTTTAAAGTTTGGTTACAATGGCATAATTTAAAGCAGATTCGTTCTGATGTGATAGTTTAACTACCTATAATGAGTGTTAGGAGTGTATAACCGCTATTATGAAACTCCTGTAATGGGTATGAAATAACAATATGTCTGATTTCGCAAAAACTGAAGCCTCCGATCATAACTGGCATTATGAACCATAATGGTCATTATGGTTGTGTAATGGCCATTTCTCTATGTAATAGATTTGAAATAAGTTTCTATATTGATAGAGCATTTTGAGCTACAATCAGTAGCGATCGTTACGAAAAACATAACGGGTTATATCCTATATTCAAAGAAAACTCAAAAATACAGACTAAGAATAATAGAAATTTAACAAGGGTTTAACAATCTTTATATTTTTCAATCATCATTAAAATCATCAAGGGTTTAATAATCTCCCCTTAAAGCTCAAGTGGTTGGAGTAAATTCAAAGATAAGATGATGAGAAAAATATTTTGGCTTTAAGGGGAGAGAGAATCAAGAATTCATTGTTGAATGTTGCCCAAATAAGTCAGCTGATCATACAATTCTTTAAGCCTATCTTCAAACTTTTGTTCTATTGAGTTTGCCTTGACCTGAAGCTTTTTGACAGCTTAAGAGTGTTGTTCCGCACTATGAAGAGCATCTTATTGCTATTTTTCTTCATCATCACTTGAGAATTTAACAAATGGTTTAAATTTATTGCTAAGAACTAACTCTAGGAATACATTAATTCCAATAAAATTTTTTCTAGATATCTCAACTTTGAACATATCATCAAAAGGAGTGAGACATTGGAAATATTTTGCAATGACTATGATGTAAATACCCAAGATGATATTTTCTGAATTACTTGAAGTGATATCTTAGAAATCTTCAACAAACCTTTGAGCGACAATAAATGGATAGTTAAACGCAATTCTACTCAAACACAAACAAATCCTCCGTGCTGACATATACATAATTTTTTGATTTTGCCAATATTGAATAGAATAAAAAGCGATGGAAGATCCTTAGACTTATATTTCGAATCTTAGTTACCAAGCTAGTGGTAGGATCAAAATTACTTTTCCCAGTGAGTCTATTCCATACAAGATTAGGATTCCAATTAGGAGGAGCACAAAATGGTCCCTCGATAGACATATCAAACAAATTACTTATGGTTTCAATGGTAAGAGTTCTTAGAACTTCCTTGAGCATGAAATACATAAACCCATATTGACCAATATACAAACTATAGTAGAATTCATAATATTTGCAAAAATCGCTCTATTTAGGAACATATCAAGGTTTTTGAAAAATCTTAAGGAATATTGACCAACCTTCTCAGCAAGTTTGACTTTCTCCAAAAATAAGGAACATAAAGGATACCCATGTACTATATTTCTCCGTTGAAGAGTGACATACCTTTCCTTTTGAAGTTCAGAGCCAAAAATAATACTATGATCCTTGATAGTGCTATCAGATCCAACATTGTCAAAGCTTTCTTTTCCTTTTTCAGCAGCCATTATAGATTTTTCAAAGATAAGTTAAAGGACTGAATGAAGATTTTAAGATGAAAAGATATAGATCGACTAAAAATTGAGAAAGAATGAGGGAGAAATGATTTTAGGGTTTTTGATAGAGTACGTGGATATTTATAAACCCGTGGTATAACGGGAATTACATCATATAACGGTTGGTACATGCAAGTTTGTCAAGGGCATTACAAATGGTAACGACCTTGAAAATGGTTTCTGTCTGAAATATGATTTTTAAGTGTAACACAGATTATATATCATTAATGGGTGTTACTTATGTTTTTGAGTATTTTGAGATAGAAAATGGGAATTTTAAGCTTAAACATTTAAAACTCATATGCATGCTCATAATATCTCATAATGACAATAGATTCATATAAATTGAAGTTAAAATATCATGAATTTATGTAAAATTCACCATTTCATTCTCAATTAACATAAAACACATGAAAATTTTCAAATATTCACATATGACAACTAATAGTATTATAAATCATCAATTTATGTACCAATAATAAGTTAACCATGGAATTTGTAGACATTATACTTTAGAGGTATCAATTATACCTAATTCCCTTCTAATGAAGTAGACTGCCTCTTTATCTAATGGATTGGTGAAGATATCAGCCAATTATTGCTTAGTTTCCACAATCTCAATGTTAATATACACTTTGCTCATATGATCTCTAAGAAAATGATGTCTAATATCTATATGCTTTGTGTGTGAATGATGAACTGGATTCTTGAAAAGATTTATGGCACTCGTGTTGTCATATTTTATAGGGACACAATTAAAAGTATGTCCAAAATCTTCAAGTTATGTTCTTATCTATAAAAGTTGAGTGCAACAACTATCCGCTGCTATATATTCAACCTTAGTGGTTGATAAAACAACTGAATTTTGTATTTTAGAAAACCATAATACTAACATATTACCTAAAATTTGATAAGGTGCCACTTTTACTTTTCTATCAATCCTACATCCTCCATAATCTTGATTTGAGTATCCATATAAATCAAATGAAGATCCCTTAGGATATCATAAATCTAAGTTTGGTGTGTCCATATGGTGTCTCATGATTCATTTGTCTCTTGAAATGTGTGATTCCTTTGGATTGTATTGAAAACATTCACATATGCAAATACTAAATAAAATGTTTGGTCTAGATGCAGTTAGATAAAGTAAAGATCCTATCATGTTTCTATAAATTTTATAATCAACACTTATACCTTTCTCATCAACTTCCAACTCGATTGAAGTGCTCATAGGAGTATGTTAAGGTTTGATGTTGTCTATTCCAAATCTTTTAAGCAAATCCGTTGTGTATTTGGACTAATTTATCAAGGTTTCATACTCTAGTTGCTTATTTTAAAGTCCCAAGAAGAAGTTAAGCTCTCTTATCATACTCATTTCAAATTCACCTTGTATAAATTTAGAAAAATTCTTGTAAAGCAATTCGTTAGTAGCACTAAATATAATATTATCAACATAGATTTGAACAATTAAAATGTCTTTCTTATCATGCTTTATAAAAAGAGTCGTGTTAACTTTTCCCTTAGAAAAATAATTTTCATGGAGAAAGTTACTCAACCTTTCATACCAAGCTCTTGGAGTTTCTTTCAAACCATATAATGCTTTTAAAAGTTTAAAAACATGATTTAGATGTTTTTCATTTTCAAAACCAAAAGGTTATTCCACATACACCTCTTCCTGGATATAACCATTTAAAAAATCACTTTTAAAATCCATTTGAAAGAGTTTAGAATTTTTATAGCATGCATAAGCAAGTAACATTCTAATTACTTCTAATCTAGCTACGTGAGCATAAGTTTCATCAAAATCAATACCTTCCTCTTGAAAATACCCTTGAGTAACTAGTCTTACTTTATTTCTTATCACAATTCTGTATTCATCCAATTTGTTGCGAAATACCAATTTTATTTCAATAATTGGATGATCTTGTGATCTAGGAACCAATGTTCACACTTTATTTCTCTCAAATTGATTGAGCTTTTCTTGCATGGTCATGATCCATTGATCATCTTCAAAAGCATCATTGATGTTCTTTGGCTCTAGTTGTGAGAGAAAAGCCATATACTCACAAGTATTATGAATTTTTAATCTTGTTCTTACACCTTGATTTGGATTACCAATAATTTATGTATCTTTGACCTCATTCCTTACTCTTGAATGATGTGGTTCTTGGTGTTGATGAGTGGGTTGTATTGATTCTTCAACATCTTTTTCATCTTTGCCAAAATCCATGATATGATCTTCATTCTCTTTTAAATTTAAATCTCCCATCATATCTTCTATTGTTTTTTTTTTATGTTTGTTCCTATCATCAAGTCTAGAAAGAAATTCATCAAACATAACATGAACAGATTCTTTAACTAAGAGTGTTCTTTTGTTGGAGACCCGATAAGCTTTATAATTCATAGAATAACCAAGAAAGATAATTTCATCCAATTTAGCATCAAATTTACCTAATATATCCTTACCATTGTTTAAAACAAAATACTTCACAACCAAAGGGATGAAAATATGCAACATTAGACTTTCTTCCATTCCATAATTTATATGATGTCTTTTTAAGAATAGGTCTAATCATTGCTCTATTTAAAATATAGCAAGATGTATTAACCGCTTCGGCCCAAAATACTTAGGCAAATCATTTTCACAAAGCATAGTTCTTGCCATTTCAATTAACGGCCTATTCTTCCTTTCAATAATACCATTTTATTAAGGAGTCTTAGGTGCCAAAAAGTTATGTGTTATACCATACTCTTTAAAATACATTTCAAAATCAGAATTTTCAAATTCTTTTCCATGATCACTTCCAACACTAGAAATATCATAACCTTTTTTTAGTTTGCAAAGGTTTTAAAAAAGGAATAAATTCATGACATGCATCATGTTTATAAGTAAGAAAAAGTACCCAAGTAAATCTAGAGTAATCATAAATTAGAACAAGACAATAGTGCTTTCCACCAAGGCTAGCAGTTCTAATTAGACCAAAAAAATCAATGTGTAAAAGTTGAAATGGTCTAGAAGTTGAAATAATATTTTTTGATTTAAAAAAAATTCTAGAATGTTTTCCTTTAGTAAAGCATCACAAATATTCTTATTTTTGAAAATTAACTTGTGCAAACCATTTACTAAATCTTTTTTTGAAAGTTTTAAAATTACATCCTTATTAGTATGGCCAAGTCTCCTATGCCATAATGATGAATCCTCATCTCTGGATGCAAATAAATAAAAATTTTCATGAGATGAATTATTTAGGCCCACAACATAGATATTTCCTTGGTGATAACCTATGAAAGCTATCTTGTTGGTTTTAATGTTTAAAACTTCACAAGCAAGAGTCTAAAAAATGACTTTATAACTAACATCACATAATTGACTAATACTAAGAAAATTATGTTTAAGCTTGTCAATAAACAGTACTTTGGAAATAGATACATCACTATTGTCAATTTAGCCAATACCAACAACCTTGCCTTTGGAGTTGTCACTAAAGCTTACATTTCCACTTTTTTGTCTTGAGCTCAACAAACTTGGATTTATCTCTAGTCATATATTTGGAGCATCTACTATCCATGATCCAATTATTTTTCTTTGACTTTTGGACCTCAAGAAGATCTTCATTTCTTGTTTCTTCATTTTCTAGTGCCATGAGACATAGATTGATCTTCTCTTCTACTTTTTCATCGATGAAATCGTCATCACTTTAAGTGTCACTCTCACTCCAAGCTGTATATGTTGTATTCTTCTTTCTAAATCTCTTCTCTTTCTTTTCGTTCTTCTTTTTGTATTTGAAATTGGAGCAATCCAAGTTCGTATGTCCAAACTTTTTACATTCAAAATAAACAATTTTATCCTTTTTGTCCTCCATTTTTTTTAAGTTTATTCATTTGAATTTATCTCTTGACAAAAATTTACCAAACTTTCGTGAAAGTAAAGCAATCTTATATTCTTTTTCTTCTTCATTAGAAGAATCATCATTTTTTTCAATCATTGTTTTTAAAGTAATTCCTTTTTCTTTTTTAGAAGGCTTTTTTTCTTCTTTTTCTCTTGTAGCTTCTCTATTGTTAAGCTACAATTTGAAAGTAATGAGATTTCAAATCAAGTCTTCAAGAGTTAAGGAACTCAAGTTCTTTGATTCTTTAATAGCATCAAATTTTGCTGGCAATAATCTAAAAAAGAAAAGCTCTTTTTGAGTGAATCCTTCAAGTCATTCACTATTGTAGCGAATCGTTTGTACATTTCATTAATAGTTTCATCTTTTTTCATATTGAAATTTCCAAAACTTAAAGGAAGCATGTTTATCTTAGTATATTTGACTTGATTTGTGCCTTTATGAGTTACTCTAAGCACATCCCATCTTTCCTTTTCCAAATCACAAACTGAAACTCTATTGAATTCGGTAGTATTAAAAGAGCAAAATAAAAGATCCATAGCTTTGAAATTATTTGCTATCTTTCTTTTATCTTTAGTTGTAAATGTTGAATATTCCTTAGGAGTAGTGAAATTTTCAACCATAAGAACATATGGTCCTTTATCGATCACTTCTCAAAGTAAGTTCCTACCATAAAAATATATCATAAGCTCTAAAAATCGAGTGATTTTATATACATTAGAGCACAACATCTGATACCAATTGTTATCTCACTATGGCAATACTCCTAGAGAAGGTGAATAGGAATTTAAAAAATCTAATACAATATTAAACCTATATGCAATATAAACAATGAAATATACAATCAAAGCAATAAAAGAATTAGAGATAGAGATTGCTTAGCTAATTTTATAGTGATTTGGAGCACAACGCCTCTCCTACATCCACTTCTCTCAATGTCAATATGATATTAAGGTTCTACTAACCAAGGTTTCACAACCCAAATTATTACAATAGTTTAACTGATATTTCACACTTTTACAACGGGATACCATCAACAAGTTTTTCTCACTAAAGACAAGAGATTTATAAGTCTCTCTTAGATTGAACATAAAGAATACAAGTTTTAAGTACAATGTATGCAAAATACAAGAAAAATAGAGTATTGGAGCAAAAGCAATGAAATATTTTCTTTGAAGTTTAGCCAAAGTTGTTCTAATTTTAAATTATCAACTATTTATAGTCTTCAAGCCTTAGTTATTAAATGAAAATCTGGCTTTAAAAATTAGTTACAACAAGTATAATTTAAATGAGATATGTTCTGATGTGACAACTCAAATACCTGTAACTGGTGTTAGGAACGTATAACGGCTATTATGAAACTCTTATAACGGGCTTGAAATAACGGTCTGTATGATTTTGCAGAAATTGATGCCTTCAATTATAACGAGCGTTATGAACATAATATTCAATATGGCTATGTAAATGCAATTTTTCTATATAATGAGCTTGAAATAAGTTTCAATATTGATAGAGCATTTTGAGCTATAATCGGTAACAGTCGTTATGAAAACATAATGGGCGTTACATCCTGTGTTCAAAGAAATCTCAAAAATACAGATTAAGAACAATAGAAATTTAACAAGGGTTTAATAATCTCTCTATTTTCCAATCATCAAAGGTTTTTCAATCATCAAATTTATTAAGAGTTTTTCTATCATCAAAATCATCAAGAGTTTTTCAATCATCAAAATCATTATGGGTTCAATAGAATAGTTTCTTAGTTCTAATGCAGCTACTTCTGGTGATCCAAATAATGCTCCTGCAATATCACTTTCTCCTGCTGTTAATGTTTTGCCTACTAATCTTGTTCCTTTGCCTACTATTCTTATTTTGTTCCTCCTGTTCATCTTTCTACTTGAATAAGAAAATCTCCTCGTACTTATTTTTTTTTATATGAACCTCGTACTTATCATGAGGCTAGTAATGACCCTGTTTGGCAGTGAGCTATGACTAAAGAAATATAAACTTTGAAGAAAAATCATACTTGGGATATAGTTGATCTTCCTACTAATAAGACTCTTATTGGCTGTAAATGGGTTTATAAAATTAAAAGCCATCATGATGGTTCTATCGAATGATATAAAACCCATTTGGTTACAAAAGGGTACACTCAAAAGTATGGCATTGATTATGAAGAAATTTTTGCTCCTGTAGTCATCTAACCTATGTTCGTAGCTTATTGGCTATCACAACTATTATATAGCGGTCTTTCCTTCAGATGGATGTTAAAAATACCTTTCTTAATGTTGATCTTGATGAAAAGATTTATATGCATCCACCATATGGTTACTCTCATCCTCCATGTAAGGTTTATCGTCTTCGACTTGCACTTTATGGTATCAAACAAGCTCCTTGAGCTTTTATTGCTCAACTTGATTTTCATACTAGTTCTTATGATTCTTCTTTGCCAGTATGTCACACTGATAAAGGCCTGATTCTACTATTATTTTATGTTAATGATATGATTATTATTGGTGATGATATAGTTGGCATTTCTGAGTTGCATGATTATCTTAGTCAGCATTTCGAAATGAAGAATTTGAGTTATCTTAGTTACCTCCTTGGGTTATTAGTAGTGTCCTCAACGTATGATGAGTATTATTTATAAGTATGCATCTGATTTGCTTTCTCGAGTTGGACTCACTAATATTAAGATGGCCTCTACCCCTTGGAATCTAATGTCAAATTTACATCTACAAATGGAACTTCTCTTTCAAATCCTGCTCTTTATAGGTAACTAGTTGGATGTTTTGTTTATCTCATTGTCACATGACCTGACATTGCTGATGTTGTTCATATAGTTAGTCAATTTATGTCTATACCTCAGACTACTCATCGTTGCAGTTCCCAGCATCATTCAATATATTAAAGGCACTCTCTTATATGGACTTCATTTTTCATCTACTTCATTTTTTGTTCTCCTGTAACACCACAGAAAAACCCTAGGTTAGAAAGTGATGAGATATTTGATAAAATTTTTATTTGCTTTTGAAGTACTAAATTGAATAATGTTTATCTTGATTTTAATCTTGAAATGTCATTTGTGATGAGTTTCTAGTGATTGAGTGGATAAAAATATCCTAGGATTATTTTCTTTTAATTTGGAGTTTAAGTTGAACTAAGGGCAATTTTTTCATTTCCTAAAGTTTGATAAATTATATGGTGCATGCATGACCACCATAAGGAGGTTGACTTTGACCAAGGTCAACCAATAGGATGAAAGTAAGCAAAATGATTAGTTAGGAAGCTAGGTTGCAAAGTAAGTTAGTATGGAAGCAAAGCATAGGAAACCAACCAATCACCTTTTGACAAGTGGCAAAATCCTAGCCTTTGATCTTAAAAAAAAAGCCTAATATAAACCTTCATCTTCCTCCCATTCTTGAAATAAAACCAAAACTCCATAAAAACCTATCAAAGCAATTCGACCAACCTCTCCATTTTCAAAATCAAGTTTTAACTTTCCATTTTTATACCAAACATATCAATTTTGACCTCCTAAACTCAAATCTACCATTAGTTTTTGGAGAAAACAATTGTAGAAGAAGAAATCAAGATTTGAAGATTTAGGGGTTTTAGGCAACTTTGAGAAAAGTAAGTGTTCTTGATGTCTTTTGTTTTCAAACTTGTTTTTAGATGTTTTAATAAGTTAAAACAATATTAATTATAGTTTTAGGTGAAGAAAATAACCAAGAATTGGTTAAGGTTTTAAGAAAGGAAGGTAAGGGGTTCATGAAGAAACTTTGTGTTTTTGATGATTTTAATGTGAGCAAATGAATGTTGGATGTGAATTTTGCAAGTTTGGTATGTATTTGATGTGAGTTAATGGAAAAACACAATATTTCATTGAA
>CANXYC012304366.1:0-21991 GCA_948193065.1 Aleurites moluccanus
CCAATCAACCATTGCATAGGGAATTTCACCCCTCCCTAGCAGAGGTCATAACATATATCTGTGTACACAGCCGATGGTTTGTTTCTACACCATCGAAGTAGTCCTGTTATAACATATTATATGCAGATGTCTCATATAGCAATGAATATAGCATAATTATTTCTCATATGGCTGTGGAAATATCATTAATATATTCATAATCAATAATGTAACAAATTTGGGTCATGTCAAAAACTTGCCCGCCGGGGCCTAAATTGTGCTGCCGCAACTGGCTTCCAAATTACGGGTCCATTTCTCATTTTTCAGGCACTTTCTGGTTTGCCATGAAATCAATATTTACATGGCATTTTCTTTATACCAATAACAAATACATATATATAATAGACAATTGGGCTTGGTTTCATATCAAAAAGCCTTTCAGAATGATTTTTATAGCAATTCAAAGTTTGTGCCAATTATAGGCATTTCGGTAGCTCTGTTTTAGGTCATATTGGCAAATCTGCCCAAAAATGGATCATTAATGGTTGTCAAGCAAGGATATCATTTCATATGCATAAATGCATGACTTATGAATGAATAATGCATGAATCATATATATAGACTCACCTCTATAAAAAACTGCCAAATATTACTCAACCAGGTCTAGTCAGCCCGTGATTCCCCGTCCGCAGCCTTAGCTCGGGACGATTCTCCTATAACAACCAAATTGGTCTTATAAGACTTATACTCACTATAAACCATATCAAAACACATATCAAAGCATATTCAATCATATTAACACACATCAACATGCATAAACACACATTGACCCATATTTCACCTTAAAGGCTCTATATCACTCTTTTAACATTTTTCATACCTTTTATGCATCAAATGCATTTCTATCATCATATATCATTGACATTATACACATTCATCATTTTAATGCTAAGTTATGAACTTCCAAACACTTAGCTCAATATTCCATACCAAACATACACCAAATTTCAAGTATGCTTTCAAATCACTTATATCATTCAATCTTTCCACATTTAAGCTTACACATTTCAATCATTTAAGCCATTATGCCATATTCAAATCTTACTTCCTCATTTGCATTTGCCTAACACCTTAAAGTAACAAAGTCCATATTGTTATACTTTAATGGAAATCATTCCATTCTTCCATTTTTCAACTCCATTCAAACATACAACATTTATAAACACCAAATGCATAACGTTCATTCATTTAAACCTATTAAACATCAAAGGACTAAGGCATTATCCATACTTCCACATTTCGGCCAAACTAAGTTTTGCTCCAAATGAATTCATTTGAAACATTTAGCCATCAATTCATGTTAAACACATTAAATATACATTATTCATACCTTTAAAACCATTAAATACCAAAAATCAAACATCATTTTCCATCATCAATATTTCGGCCAAATCAAAACTTCCACCAAATGAATTTGTTTCCATCTTTTAACCATATATTCAGGCTAAACACATCAAATAAACATCATTTGAATCAAGAGAATCATCAAAACATCAATTTGAATCCAACTTTTTGAATTTCATCCATTCAAAATGTGTTTTGAACATCAATAATCATCAAAGAACACCATATAAACATATTTAAATCAAAAGAATTACAAAACCATTAACTTATCAAAAGTTCTTCCAAAACTTCAAAACTTTGATTCTTAGCTTTTTCAAGTTTTTCTTTGAAATCTAATGTTATATTTGTATTAAGGCTAATGGAATTGATATATTTCCATCCAAAAATGGAAGAAAACTATAAGTTATGGTGAATCACAATGGTGGCCGAAACTTTGGTGGAGAGAAAGAGAAAATTCTGCATATGAAATGGTTAAGGAAGATGACAATGATGAAGTGGTGGGAAAAATCCACCTAAATATCAAAGGTTTGATTCCATACATTAGGCTTATGATAAAAATGGTGAAACCTAGCCATCCAACCATCCATTATTCTTAATTTTATACTATTGGTTAATCAAAGTCAACAAAGATGTCTTATACATACATTTGATACATCAAATCCATAACTAAAGCTAATAATCCTATACCTTGAGCTTATAATAAGAATTGTGAAACCTATTCATCTAACCATCCATTTCTTCATCATTTAATCCAATGGTTAGATTTAATCAAGCCTAAAATAATGCCATAAGGTTGCATATACCATATAATTTCATATCTCAAATGAAAAGACTATTTTGCCCTTAGTTCAACCGAAGCACCTCAAGCACCTCAATTGAGCAGCTTGCCAGACATTATTTTCAATTGGGTTTATTTCTCCAACAAAACTTCAAATAAATTAAATAACATCATTTTCATTCCTAATATTCTTTTCTACCTTCAAATATCATGTTTATTTCCATAAAACTCGAAGGGGTGTGAAATGACCATTTTACCCTTAGTTCACCAAAAATTGAGTTTTTCCCGATTTCTTCCTAACAGCCTTTAAAACACTTTTACATGTGTAAAAATTTCTAAAACATGCATAAACATTCAATTTAAGCATAAAAATGCATCAATATGTAACTTTCAAACATATCAAACATCTCTTAAGTTTGCCCTTTAAGGCTTAAGTTCTAAGCCTTTAAACTGGGGTGTTACACTCAACATTAAGTTTTCCTCAATTAATAATACATAATATGATTCTTTAAAATTTTCACTATCTTATAGTTTCTGTTATTGATTACTATCATTAATTTAATTCATCCCTTACAGAAAATCTAGAAATTTGAATATACTTACTATACACGTCACTATTCATCACATTTCATAATTTTTGATATCTTCCATATTACTCAAAATTAGTAGCCTTAATGCTCATAAAAGTTCTATGCACTCATAATTAATTATTCTTAACTACAGGAGATCTTAATCTAAAAGAAAAAAGTGAAATTTGGAGAAATTGCCTTATTTTTCCCAAAAGTCAGTTCTAGAAGAATCCAAGCTTGGAATGATGATCTGATGCATTGAATGCGATAAATTAATGATATAATACATTAACTCCAACTATTAATGTACTAGAAAACAAATTGCACATATTGGAGAGAGATAGGAGCAAAAATGAAGAAGAAAGGAAGAAAAAGGAAGAAGTTATCGTGAGAAAATGGCTACTGCTTCTCCCTTTAAATAAGCCACTGCCTTATAAATCCCACTTCTCCAAACTCCTCCTCGCAGAATGCCACCCCGGCAATTGCGCCTTGCCAATCTCACTTCACATAATTCTTCCTCGCAGAATGCCACCTTGGCAGTTCCGCCTCGCCAATCTCACTTTGTATAATTCTTCCTCGCAGAATGCCACATCGGTAATTCTATCTCGCCAAATGCCACATTGTCAAATGCCATCTCAGCAATTGCCACTTCGCCAATTTCTACCTTGATCAACCTCTATCCATCTTGAAATCGAGGAGCCAGCTCACACCACCTATCTGTCGAGCTGAAAACCTTCCTCGCCAACTCACACTAACCCAGCTCGTAAATGAGCTATAGGTATCCAAACTCCTCCATTCTCTTTGTCACTTACAATAAGCACTCAGGGGGTCTAACACATCAAAAAATTTAGATAAAAAAGGAGATTTATACCATTTATGATAAATGTCTAAATTACATCCAGACTTTTCTCAATCTCCACATCTTAGAATAAACAACAACTCAGGCTTACTGCAGGAAATAAAATCTCCTCACACACAAAGAATCTTACAAAACTGGTTTGCAAACTTAAAGAAAAATATAAATCTATAACTCTTATGATTTACACTTTTCCAAATTATTCCTGCAACCAGAATTCTAAAATTCTCCAAAACATTAATCTATCCACAACATCTCACAAACATGCAGAACATTTATCTATCCACAACATCTCACAAACATGCAGAACATTATTCTTTCCATAATATCTCAACAACATATAGTAAAATAATAAATAATAATAAAAAAATATAATAGGTATTACAATATTAGACCAATGAATTAACTCTCATTGGAAAAGCATTCTATTTACATGTTGGTCATGGATTATATATCATAGACATATTATCTAGAAACATAGTGGTCATAAGACCATCATCACATATTTACATATGGTTATTCAATCACACAAATAGGTATATAATGAACTTGGTCCAAGAAAAACAACAACCAAGTCATTCATTCAATTGGTTTATTTAGGAGGTCTCAACAATTTATAATTTACAATTACAAATTTATTATTTTGGTTCTTCAACAATGGGTTCAATAAAGCATAAATAGAAAGGAAGAAGTAACAAGCATAAACTTATAAAGAGTAGCATACATTAACATAGGTCATTGAAGCAATTACTTGCATAATATTCTCTCTTATAATATGAAAAGTATGAATTATACCTTATTCTCTTGTGCTTTCCATTCCTAAATTAAAATCCAATATCCACAAATTAGGGTTTCTATAATTCGTGATCATATAGTTGTAGTCCTTATGATTTAATCATTTTGAGAAGTCCTATTATGCTTCCTAACATCCATTTTAACATCTATTAGAAGAACATTAAAGATTGGGATGAATAGCTACTATTTACCCAAAACCCTAAATCCTTGGACATTCTACGTAATCCATAGTAAATGTTATTTAAGGCTCATAAATATCTATACATAACTTATAATCATATATTCTTGCCATAGATTAACTTAACCTGAACTTAGAAATGAGTTTTGAGAAAATTACATTGAAACCCTAGAATGGAGATTCTTGAGAAATTTGGATTCTTAAAGTTCTTGAAGGTTTGATTCTTGATTCTTGTGTTAATAGAGATGAAATAAGTGTTTGAGAAGAGAATTTAATGAATTTATGGGTGGGTGAAGTATATTTATAAAGAAAGAGAGGAAGAAGAACAAAATGGGTGAGCTGAAAATGAAAGAAATGTGTTCAGGCTTATATAGACTAGAGGCTTCACACTTGTGAATAGAGAATTCACTCCCATGAAAGTCAATTTTTTAGGAAAATGAAAAATTACACAGAAAGTATTCTCACGGTGGTAAAGATCTTTCACTCCCGTGAAAACTATTTTCAAGGTGGTGAAAGAAATCTTCATCCCTCTGAATAACTGATGGTAGAGAATTCTCATATTTTCTCCATTCTAACTTATCCAAACTCAATCAAATTATGCATACACATGTTTAACACCTCAAAATCAGTCATAACTTATCATGTTTCAACATATAATCATTTTAGGAGTAATCTATACTCAATATAACATTCTAGATTATCTACCATGCATATATAAACATATGCATGCTAACATTTATCAAACAAACATGAACAAACACATATCTACTCTAACATTCCAAGCACTGGGTATTACACGCTCATAATTCGAGATGATCCGATAAAAAAAAAAATGCCCGAGTTAACCTGAACTTGAAGCGACTGAACCTGAACCCGCTCGACCCGACCCGTTTGCCACCTCTAATTAGAACATATGATATGCAATCTTAAAATTTTGAATAAAAATTTGAAAATTTTACCTAAATCTCATATTTCATTTTTTTTAACTAAACCAAAAGCCTTTGTTTCGTTATAGGAAGAATAAGAAAATGAAAAATTATAATAAATTTTTAAGATGTCATTTATATGACTTAATGTTGAATCTTATTAATTTGAGAGATGTGAAATTGTCATATTATTTAAAAATTTCATCATATATCAAATCAACTCATCTTCTTCACTAATCAATTATCTATTTGACATATATAAACTAAAAGCAAAAATAAATGTAAGACCCAAAACTTTTAAATCTTGTTTTCCATTAATTAAGCTTAGCAAGGTTATTTTGGGTTAAGACCTTGACTTTCATATGTTTATATAGATGTGTCTTCATACATATTACATGTTCATGTTTATACATTTGTTAGATAACTTATTTATTCTTGATGTCTTCATATTATATGGATAAGCTATATGTTAAGTATGTGAGGTATGTGATTATATAGAGCCTTATTTATATATATGATTGATGATCCATGAGTTATAAATTTTGGGATAATTGTGAGTTTAAGTGTTTTAGCATAATTTACTTCATGAGATTACATATTTTGATCATGGGACATTGGTTAGAAAAAAAAAAGAAGGAAAATTCATGGTTTGAAACTTGGAGCAACAAGCCTATGTCAAGTAATACGCCCATGTCACCTAAATTTCTTCCAAATTTGGAATTTCACCCAGTAGCCAAATACACTCTCAAAGCCATGGTGACATGAACATTTCATTATGGTGACACGCCTATGCCACTTTGGTGACATGCCTATGCCATTTCTTCAGTATTGAACAGTGAAAAAGGGGCTATGTATAGATGCCATCCGTTTCTTTTGTCTCAATACCATTTCAAACACTTATTTCTTTCTCTTGAAAACCTAAATCCTTTAAGTTCTCTTAAAATCTTCCAAAATCTGATCAATGTTTCTTTCTTTCATCAAGATTTATCAAGATTGCAAGTATTGTTCAAGGATTGTCATGTCCCACCTTTGGACCATGACGGTTCTAAGGTACGAGTAAACTTATAGTCACCAGAAACCCCTAGAACCCATTAACATGTCAAGTATATTCATTTATACTCGAATCCATTCATTAATATTCAAATACTATTTTATCAATTATTAATCTTACATAAATTTTGACAGAGTCTCTTTTGTATTTTCAATCTAATCCCAGAACAAAATTTCAAACTACACAACCTGCTGTAATACCCTAGAAAGTCATAACTAATATGTATGATTTAATTTTCAGTATGTGGTTCAAAAGTCTTGAAATAAGGGAAAATAATTTTAGAGACACAGTTAAAAAGCGAACTAATTATTTTTCTGGAAATCGGCGGTGTCGGGAACACTGCCGAGAAATTAGCAGTCCGGTCAACAGAAGAATTTCTGAATTAGACCAGGGGGGTAAAATATCTCCTTAATATATGTGTAATTTTAGTAAAAAGAAATAGGTGAAAAATATTTAGGAACACTGAAAAGTAGCCAATAGCAAAATTATAAATAAAAGGAACTTTAAGGTGAATAGTAAAAATTAGTTCGTCGGAGTTACTGAATGACTCTGAAACTATTTTATAAATAAGTATAAATTTAAATAAGTTTATTGATTTCCCACTTTGAATTCTAAATCCTGACAGAATTGTCATAATAAATTACAGAAGAAGTTGGGGTCAAAACCGAATTACTTGGAAACTTAAGGACTAAAATGTAATTTTCCATTATGATTTTTATATATAAGCTAACACTTAACCAAATTTGCTATCTTCTTATTTTTCTTCAAAGGTGGCCCAACCCTTCTTCTTCCTCCATGCATTCCATTTCTTCATTTTCCAACTAAATTTCCTAAAGAAAATTTATAGAAAACTTAGAATTAAAGCTTGTTCTTCCATTCCCCACCTTTAATTTGCTTGGAAAGCTAAAGGAAACCAAGGAACTTTGGCTAGAAGATTTCGGCTAGATCATCATCATGAGGTAACCAATTTGTTTGTTCAATTTTATGGCTTAGTTAGTTGATTTTAAGGTTGAATTGAATGTGTTTTAGGTTAGATTGCATCAACTGATGCGTTTTGGTAAAAAAAAACCCTAATTTGCCTAGCTTGTTTGAAGTTGTATGCCTTATCTATGTTAATTAGAGATAGATTATGTTAATTGATGCTATATTATGTTAATTGGAGGCTATTAGGTAACTAATTGATGGATTATTTGATGTAGAACACAAAGATTATCAAAGTTGCCCATATTGCCTCATTTGAAGTATTTGGTGGAAAATCAATTTTCCAAAGCATTTGAAAAGTTTAGGTGAGTTCTATATGTATCAAATAACATGCCTAATACCTTAGATTGATCATTGGAATTCATATGAAAAATCCTTGTTTTGGCCGAATGGTTTGGTACTATTTATGGCCTTCATTTTCTTTGATTTTTCCCTTGAATTCCTTAGCTATTTTCATGCCTTTAATGTTGTTTGATATGGTATATTTGCTTCCTATTATATTTTTGCCAATGTGGTTTGTTGTTGGTTGAATTGGGCATGCCAAATTTGCACCAAAACCTAACCTAAAGGCTTGCCCATTTGTGCCTACCAAGTGTTTGATTAAATGCCTAGTTGTTTTTGCCTTGGCCTATTGCTTTGTATTCCATAGGCTTACCATTTGAATGCCATCGTCGCCAGTGACATTGGCATGCCAATTGGCCTACCAATTTCCTTTGCCGAACCAACCTTTGTTCCATACCTTTGTTGTTTACCATACCACTTATCATTGATTGTATATCATATAATGCAATGCCATTGATTCAATTGCTATTTGATTTGAAAGTATTGAGCTTATTGTTATTGATGATACCAATATTGTATAATGGTGTCTATTGATATTATATTCACTTGTATTGACCCAAATGTGGTTTGACAGAACTGCCGCTCCGACAAGGTAGTGGGTACATACTGTCGGTAATGTGTACATTGATATTGATGCCCTAGCAGGGAAGGGTTATTGGTCCCTGCCAGAAGACCTGATCAGTCTTATGCTTATTTGATATGTGATCGATTGTGTGATTATACATAGTCTACGTGTTATAGGACCCTATATCTATCTTACCATATGATTCCATGCCTTTGATATGACCATTGATATTCCTGTCAGTTTCTGATACTGATTCTGTAAACCAACATAATTGATACCATTCCATTGTTACTTTGTTATTTAATATCATTGTTCCATCCTATTTGACTTGCGATGCATATAGATTCACTGAGTATCTTATATACTCACCATTTCATTGTTTAACCTTTTTAGGAGAGGAGTATATTGCAGAATCCCATCATCTGTCATCCGAGGATTTTTGTTTGCTGTCATTTGATGTATATATTCTGAATTTTGTATTTTGATGTTCATAATCTAGCTGCTCCATGAGGTATGTATGGGATAGTTAGGATATGAACATTTATATGTATATGATGATGTTTTATGATATATAATGATAATATGAGATGTGATGATAATTACTGCAGCCAACAGCACTAGATTACAGAAATAATTGCTAAATAACAGAATAAATGGTAATTAAGTAAAATGGATAATTAATTGATGGTTATAGATTATGCATATGATATTGGGTTTTACGGATTTCGGTCGCCATTGGCATGTCCCACATCCTAGGACCGTCGCGATCCAAAAATGGGTCGTGACACCTGCATATAAATTTTCACTCCCAATATATCACCATCCTTATATCCTCAACTCCACAAAACAAATAAGCAAACATGACACTTGTATATTTTCCTCTTATATCATGTATCGTTAGCTTATTCACATATTATTATTATCATTATTGTTACCATTATCATTACCATTTATCATATGTATCTCATATTGCATTAGGTCATTAATTAAGTTATGAGTAATTCATTTTATCACATTTTAACATAATATTTACTTATACATGTTAGGCTATTCATATTCATAATATAATATACAATCATAAGTTAAACATAACTATCTATAACTCGAATTGTACTCATAGAGCTCTACAGTATAAACATGCGACAAAATTTACATTTAAGACTTTGATGTCTCAAGTGCAGAGGAAGAAATATGACTTGGGAACAGCTCCTATTACCGCTTTCCTGAAAAATAATTAATAACCATTTATGAGTATAAACATACTCAGTGAGTTAAGTATACATCATTAAACATGGAGGTCAGGTAGATAATAATAAGAAGAGTCAATAACAATTAAATTAAAATGAAGGTGATGAGTAAATGCGAGTATATCAAATTTGTACATCAAAAGCTAGCAACTTGCACACCAAATGCCATTAGGCGTATGAAACAAATAACAGTGATAAATAACATTGGGTAAGGAAATGGACATCAATGGTAAGCCATATGGATTAAGCTTGTCATAAGCATCACATTTACATGTAGAAATATGTAGAAAAAGATAAATATTGGGCCTTGAACACGTATCATATTTAACTTTAGCTTTCACATGTACATTACATAAGGCTGGCCAAACCTCATGGCTAGGACAAGTTCCTTCCTAGCTAGGGTAAATATTGTAAAGAAATCATTATACACATTGCCAACGGTACTTATCCATTATCCTGTCGATAAGGTAGCTCTGTCAATTCCATATAATTAGGCCAAAGTGATTAATAACATTATCAAGTAATCATTGAAAACATTATCGTACAATGGCATTCAATAGGTAAACATGGGCTCATTTATCAACCGGTGTCAATGCATTTCGATAAACATGTATTGGTTTCCTTACTTGATACAAAGGTAGCTAATCAATAATATTCATTGTGGCATATGGTTGAATATTTGGTGCGCGTAACATTTAGGGTATCATGATGTAAGTTCATCAAAATTCAACATCACAATCAAGTTTTTCAAGTGAACAATATAATAGGCATTTCAATTTCAATGACATATCAATGGTAATAGAGCAAATTAGGCTTTGATTATCAAAGAATGATCAATGGCAATAACAAAGAGGCAATTGTTCAATTAGGACAATGCTCATTTAAATTCAATAATTCAAGTTATGGATATGTATAATAATGTATACATAACTCACCTTGCTAAACAACTTCACAAATTCACTTTACTTCCTCACTTAGAACTTCCACTTACATCATATTTATCATTTGAAGTTACACATCAATTAAGCATTAAAATCAGTATTTATTTACATCTCATATACTAATTTTAACTTAGTTTAATTAATTCTTATATAATCCTTAAATTTAGGGTTATGTCTTTTGAACTTTTACTTATTCCTTTATTTTGGCAGTCTATACTCTTTTACCTAAAACTCATGCTATATATTTCCAACTACTTTGATTCTTTTTTTAATTAAACTAGACATCTCAAGTTCTAACATATTCAAAATTTAGATTTATTTAAATACTACACAACATATGGTGACCATTTGAATTCAACCTTATTGTTTTGTTACTTCCATTCAAGCAGTTAAAACTAAGATGGCTACATCTCATAAAATAAAAAATCCAATGATAAAAAAATTTTACAGGCTTATAAAAAAGACATAAGACCACTTTTCATGTCGAACACTTTACCTAATTCAGTCTCTAATATTCTATAAAAATAAAATACTGTAGCTTTTTGCCAAACCCTTCATTAGATTCAGTCTCAAATTTTGCTTAATATTTCCTTTCCTACTTCGAATTTGACAAAATCTTTTTACATAAATCTAAATGACACATATATCTACAACTTTAATGTTTAATATTTAAACAAATTTTGCTTTTAAGGTTCTTATATCTTTAAAATACAGTAGCCTTCCCTAACTGCCTGTTTGTCAGTCTAAATAAGTAACACTAATAGCTTAATATCACTTTCCTTACTCTGAATTTTACAAAACCATTTTACAAGAATATATTTAAGACATATATGTACAACTTTCATATTTTATACTTTTAAAAAAACTTTCATTAAATCCATGAAATTTGAGCTATAAATTTATATTTACTTATAACTTCTTAAAACCCTAATCAAACTTCCTTATGTTATCATTTATGCAATTCAAATGGCAAAACCATTAAATTAAAGTAAGTTTAAGAATGTACCTTAGATACTTGAACCTTTACTTCCATTTTATCTCTATAATTCCTTGATTTACAACTTGATTAGTCTTCTATAATCAACTTTCACTAAACATCTAACTCTTTCTAGTTGGAAGATTGAATTCTATGAAATAGGGTTAAGGAAAATTTTTAAGGAAATGCAGTATAGGTGGTTCGGCCATGGGTTTAAAAACTGCTCCTCAAATTATTTTCTGATCCTCTCATTTTAATTACCAATACTCCCTTCTTATATATCCAATAGAAATGGAAGAAAGAAGTTGAAAATTCTAGAATTAAGACATGTGTATGATAAGTATGGTATGGTAAATATAAAAGATAAAAATCAACAAAATTTTTCCTTATTTTGGTGACACATGGCTGACTATTTTGAATAAAAGAATAGATTTTTACTTTGATTTTAACATGTGAAAAAAAATGATAAAGTTGGTGGGTCCCATAACTTTAGATAATTATATTTTGACCCATAATTTTTCCTAATTCATAATTGTAATCACAAATCTTTTTAATTCTTTTTAATTGAGTCCTTAAATTCTTTCCATTAAAGTTCTATGGAACCTTGTATTTTCTGTTATACCTCAATTCAACTTAATTAGTCAACCACAAGAGCTAAAGTTCTATGGAACCTTGTATTTTCTGTTATACCTCAATTCAACTTAATTAGTCAACCACAAGAGCTAAAGAAATTTTATTCTGAGCTTATTTGTATAAAAACTCCAAAAATCGTAACTTTTAATTTTCCTTAATTTCACTCATCTTCCATATCCATCTCCAATCTCCTTTAATACCATATTCATTTCAATTTATTTTTAATTGGTCCATAATCCATCTAATTTAAATTATGTGAAATAAATTTGAACAAATTATGTCACATACCCCACTTCAGAAGATATGACGGTCCTAGGGTATAGGAAAGCATAAGGCACCCTAAACCCGTAGAACCCTATATATGAATTTTATGGAAAAACAACAAGGTTTCCTTTATATTTCCTACTATATTCCTGGGACTTACATATCCCTTCCTTTAATAAATATCAAATTTGCAGAAAACAACACTATCAAAGGTTCTTCTTATACCCTCTACTCCATTTTAACAATTCAATATACAAAGTACTTCAATAATTATCAAGCTGACACCCACATAAAATACAGTTTAGTCATCATATTTTAATATACTGGAATTAATTATTCAGTTATTACTTCTTGTTATTTATATATTTACAACTCAGATTCTTTATACAAAACCATGGAGCTTCTACTGAGTTCAATACCAAAAGCTAAGATAATACATAGATAAATGTGGTTCGCAGCAGAGGAAGACTGTTGTTGGAGCCGCGTTTATCTATTGATTTCCTAAAAAACAAAAACAATAACTAAAAGAGGTGAGACAAAACTCACTGAATAACATATATATATAACCTTACTTGTGAGACTTGGTTCTTACAAGGAAGGTTTAAGAATAACAATATAACAATAAAATTGGTTATCACAAAGGAACACAATAATGTAAATTAACCATTGGAGTTAGGCACAATAAACATATCAATATGATAGGTGATTTATTTAATATGAATATAATGAATAAATAATCAAATTAGGAAATATTGAACACAAGTTTTAAGGTTATACAATATGTAACACCTTAGCTTAAACCTAACCTGAACTATTAAGGGGCCAACTAAGGAATTTTTTTTTTGAACTGACTGTTGTGTGATATTGCATGCTTATGCATGAAATTGAACATATGTCCATGTTTTAAGATGAATTATATGAGTTAAAGTGGTTTAAAGGTTGTTAAGACAAAATCGGGTAATTTTGAGTTTTTGGTGAATTGGGGGCAAAATGGTCATTTCACAACCCCTTTGAATTTTTATGGAATTAACACTATATTTGAAGGTAGAAAAGAATTTAAGGGCATGAAAATGATATTATTAAGTTTATTTGAATTATTGTTGGAGAATTAAACCCGGTAGAAAATAATTTCCGGCAAGTTGCTCGATTGAGGAGCTTCATTTGAACTAAGGGCAATTTAGTCTTTTCCTTTGCAATACGGAATTATATAGTGTATGCAAACCTATGGAATCATTTTAGGCTTACTTAAATCTAACCATTGGATGAAAAGATGAAAAAATGGATGGTTGGATAGCTAGGTTTCACCATATATACCATAAACTTGATGTTTAGGATAATTCCATTAATTTTTAAGCTTGATTTTTCCCACCCCTTCATTGTTCATCATCTTCCTTAGCCAAAAATTCAGCCAACTTTCTCTTTCCTCCATTACAAGTTTTATCCAACCTTGATCCAAGCCAAATATTGTTGTTTTCTTTCATTTTTTGATGGAAACATATTAATTCCATCATCCTAAACACAATTATAACCATAGATTCAAAGGAAAAACTAGAAAAAGTAACAAATTAATCCTTTGAAGATTTTGAAGAACTTTTGGTAAGTTACGGATTTTGAAATTCTTTTGATTCAAATGTGTTCTTAAGATGTTCTTAGATGTTTATTAGTGTTCAAAACATGTTTTGAATAGATGGAATTCAAAAAGTTAGATTGAAACCCTAATAGGAAGAACTTTGAATCAAAATGTTGTTTTGATGAATTGTTTTATTCAAATGATGTTTATTTGATGTGTATAACATGAATTAGTGGTTAAATGATTGAAACAAAAATACTTGGTGGAAGAAACAAAGTGGCAGAAACTTGAGATGCTTAGGGATGGTTTGATACTTTGATGTTTTATAGGTTTAAATGATGGAATGGGGTGTATTTTATATGTATGTAATGAATTAATGGTTGAATGATGGAAAGAAATTAATTTGGAAGAAAACTCACTTTGGCCGAATGTGGTAAACTTGAATGGTGTTTTGTGTTTTGATGTTTAATAGGTTTAAATGCCTAAATGTTATATATTTGATGCATATATAAGTTATTTGATGGATTAGTGTTGAAAAATGGATGAATGAAATGATTTTCATTTAAGAGGAACAATATTGACTTTGTTAATTTAAGGTGTTAGGCTAATGTGATTAATAAAGTAAAGTTTGAATGTGGTTAAGTGTTGAAAATTATGGAAATGTATAAGTTTAGATGTGTAAAAGATGATTGATATAAGTACTTTGAAGGTAAACTTAAATATAGTGTACGTTTGATATGGAATGAGGAACCAAGTATATAAGAGTTGTTAATATGGTATATAAGTGATGAATATGTGTATTGTATGTCGAATGAGGTGATAGAATATGTTTATTGCATAAAGAAATGAAAAATGTATAAAATATGCAAAGTGAGGTCTATAGGGTATAATGTGTATGCCTTATGTGATTTGATGTGTATTATGTATTTTGTAATGTTTACAAGTCTTATCGGAGCGTTATATGTGTAAATAGGTGAACCGTCAAGTATTCCTGCTCGGAGTGTTGAACGGCAGGCCGATTAGGGCTCGGGAGCAATATTGGGGGGCAAAGTGGTTTACTTGTATTAAAGGTGAGTTCTTATGTATATTTATGCATGATTTGCATCATATATCATATAAAAAGTCATTTGGAATGATAAAACAATATTTGATATTTTATAGTACATACAACGTAAATTGGCCCGTAAATAAGCTCACAGAAACGACCTAAAATGACATAAACTTTGTCTGTCTATAAAATGAAATCCAGAAAGCCAATTGGGCCACCACTTTTCCCAATCATCTAGTCTTGACCTAAGCTTTAAAACGGTACCTCATAGTCCATCTAAATCCTTTGGTAACATAGTTCACTAGAAACTACTCAAAAATCCCAAAACGGACCCGTAACGGTGAGTGCCAGTTGCGGCAGCGCAACTGGGCCCCGTCGGATAATTTTTTTTTTACATCTTCCAATTTTGTTTTATTATTCTTCATATATGTATATATGATTATTATACATCTATATGAGATATAAATATGCTATATTTACTATTATATGGAGACACACCCATATGGTATTATAACAGGGCTATTTCGATGGTATAGCGGGTAAATTCCATCGACTGTGTACACACTGATGTTTATGGACCCTTGCTAGAGAGGGATGCTATATTCTCTGGTCGTAGGGAAAATCTCCCTTATGTGGTCAGTGTATTTATGGGACCCCTACTAGGGAGGGATGTTATATTCCCTAGTGCACTTTATAATAGTGCTTGTGTACTGAATTACAGAAATAATCTAATCCTGTTATACCATATGTGTGTTAACTTGTACATTGGATACTTATACAAATTTTTTTTTCAACATTTCCTTGTTATCTTATATTGATTCCACAGGCCATATATGGGCAATCATGATATCATGGACATCTACTGCATTTTTATACATTTTGATTCACTGAATATTTTTATACTCACCTCTTTAGTTGTTTATAATTTTCAGGTCTGCAATGAGGCACGTATTCCATTGGCATCTTCTACTCCTACCTTGGAATTTGTACTACCTGAACATGTAATAATCAAGCTCCAAAAGCATATGTAAATATTTGTATAGTATAGAGATTCCATGGTGCTGTAAATTAAGGAGTGGCATGTATATATATATATGTGTGTGTTTGCATCTTAATAGCTTTGCATATAAATTATACTATGGATATATATATATATTGTACTATGAATGGAAATGGTTTGATATACCGATATGTATATATTGAGTTGATATTGGAGATCTACATTGATTTGAGTATTGATGTTGATGAATATTGGAAGTGTTATTTATATGTTTTATAGCTAGGCTTAGCTATATTATAGAGGAGATGTTGTCAAAATTTCTACAGCATTATTAAGCTATTTAAGCTGATTACATGAACTGCATGTCATAAAGTACAGTTATTTGGGTTCTTCGTGGTACTGGTAGCTTAGGCAACACCCGTACCCTAGGACCGTCGCGGCTCACAGGTTGGGTCGTGACAAAGGTGGTATTAGAGCTAAAGGTTTACATAACCTATAGTGTTTGCAAATTGGTAGCAATAGAAGTACCATGGAATCTAGGATATTCATATATCATTAAAAATGACAAGTCTTCTTCATTGTTTGAAATTCTGCGTACCTATGATTTAAATATTCTTTTACATGCTGATTTGTGCAGTATGTTAAGATATGGGAGAGGGGGGCTAGACAAGTTAGGCCTATTGAGGGGGATGAATACCATGAATCTAGTGAGGAAGTAGAGGTTGCTTCCAACACATCTGCTGTATGGAGAACTCAGTCTGAGCCATCTAGGTCACAGAGATGCACTGAGTCTGATTTGATAGGTGAGGCACCCTAGAGACAGGAAATGCAAGATATGAGACATGAGATATTACAGACTATCAGAACCCATTTTGCAGCATAGCCTGCAGTGGTACAGCCACCACCACCTCCAGTACAGCCAGTGGTACAGCCTGTAGTGCCACCAATACCCCAGAGAGAGCCAGTAGTGTTATAGAGGGACAGAGTACAAAGGATTATTCCAGAGGGTGGTGTATCTTTTGGGGAATTCATGAGATTCAGACTGCCTACATTCACAGGGGAGTATGCTACAGACCCTAGTGATTTCATTGACAGGGTTGACAAGATAGTCCGGACGTTGCCTTGTTCTGAGGCAAGGATTATAGAGCTGGTGGGATTGTTACTTGAGGTAGATGCTGCTACCTGGTTTATAGAGCATATTGATGCTAACATTCATAGTGATGATCCAATGACATGGGCTGAATTTAAACAAAGAATGATGGATGAATTTCTGACAGAGGGCTTACGGGAGAGCAATGTTGTGAAATTTGAATAGCTGAGACAGGGGAACTTATTTGTGTTAAAGTATGCCAGAGAGTTCAGACGGCTGAGTAAATATGCCAGACAGATTGCTCCTACTGAAGAGGATTTGATTAGGCGATTCAAGAGAGGATTGCATGCAACTCTGCATAACATTCTGTTGGCTATGGAATTTACTTCCTTGAGTCGAGCAATTGACAAAGCAATACAGATGGAAGAAAAATACAAAGAAGAAAGGTCTAATGGGGAGCAGAAGAAGAAAGGCAAAGGAGAAGAATTCCGTAGACCTGGGGAGGGGACATCCCAGTCGTTTGCATATAGACCTCCTCCCAAACCAGTGCAGTCATTGCCACCTCCTAGTCTGAGGCAAGATTTTAGCGGAGGCATTAGTATGAGGCCTCCTGTTTTTGGTTATTTCAGAGGTCCTGTTAGACCAGCCCAGATGACAGCATCAGTGCCCATTTGTACTTTTTGTGGGAAGGGACATTTAGGGGTATGTCGCATCAGATCAGGGGCATGCCATGGATGTGGACAGATTGGGCATTTTTACAAAGATTGCACTATGCATAGAGTTGCACAGCCTTCAGAGACAAGATCTTCCCAGCCATCAGTGTAGATGGGTAGGGGGAGCACTGGTAGAGGTAGACCAGCAGGACAGAGTCCGATAGTGGGACAGGTAGCAGCTGGTAGAGGTCAGGGGCTAGTGTTTGCAGTGACTCAACAGTAGGCCCAAAAATCCCATGAGACAGTTATAGGTATGATTTCTATACATGATAAAGTGGCTTATGTATTATTTGATTCGGGTGCAACCATTCCTTTATATCACCTGTTTTTGCTTTGAAATTAGGATTGGGTAGAAAACCTTTACATATGCCCTTAGAAATAGCCACACCAATGGGAGATAAGGTTATAGTAGGATATAAGTATGATATTTGTGATGTGAGAGTCTGTTATAGATCATTACCTGTTGAGTTGATTGAGTTACCTGTGTTAGAGTTTGATATTATCCTGGGTATGGATTGGTTGACTAATCATAAAGCTACCATTGATTGTGCATTAAAGAGGATAAAATTTTGACCCAATGGATAGGAAAAGTTCATTTTTCAGAGGGAGGCTAACAGTCACATATCTGGATTAGTGTCTGTAGTACATGTAGAAAGATTGATAAGAAAGGGATGCATTGCTTATTTGGCAATAGTGGTTGACACTACAGGGGGATTCAAAGAGTTAGAACAGATTCCAATGGTAAAAGAATTTACAGATGTATTCCCAGATGATCTTCCAGGACTGCCACCAGAGAAGGAGATCGAATTTGAGATTGAGGTATACCCAGGTATTGATCCCATATCTATTCCACCCTATCGGATGGCACCACCAGAGCTGAAAGAGTTGAAAAAGTAGTTACAGGAACTGTGTGACAAAAGTTTCATTCGGCCCAGTAGTTCACCCTGGGGAGCACCAGTACTATTTGTAAAGAAAAAGGATGGGACACTGAGAATGTGTATTGATTATAGGCAATTGAATAAGGTGACAGTGAAAAATAAGTATCCTTTACCTAGGATTGATGACCTGTTTGACCAGTTACAGGGAGCTTGTTTCTTCTCAAAGATAGATTTGAGGTCAAGGTATCATCAGTTGCGGATCAAAGGTGAACACATTTTAAAGACTGCCTTTAGAACTCAATATGGGCACTATGAGTTTTTAATGCTACCAATTGGGTTGACAAATGCTCCAGCAGCCTTTATGGATATGATGAATAGGGTATTCAAACCATTTCTGGATAAATTCATCATTGTCTTCATTGATGACATTTTGGTGTATTCTAGGAGTAGAGAGGAACATGAGGAGCATCTCAAAATCACCTTACAAATATTGAGAGATCATTAACTGTATGCAAAGTTCTCAAAATGTGAGTTCTAGTTGACAGAGGTTGTATTTTTGGGACATGTTGTTAGCAAAGATGGCATAAAGGTGGATCCACAGAAAGTAGAAGCAGTTGCTAACTGGTCACATCCCACTACAGTTATAGAGATCCGGAGTTTTCATGGTATGGCAGGTTACTACCACCGGTTTGTTAAAGACTTTTTTAGAATTGTTGCACCAATGACAAAGTTGACCCGGAAACAGGTGAAGTTTCAATGGAATGATGAATATGAAAAGGGTTTCCAGACTCTTAAAGCCTGTTTGATCACTGCACCAGTGTTGACTCTTCCTTCCTAGGTAGGCAGTTTTGCTATATACTATGATGCTTCGAGGATTATTTTGGGTTGTGTATTGATGCAGGACAGAAAAGTGATTGCTTATGCTTCCCACCAATTGAAGAAACATGAGGTGAACTATCCCACTCATGATTTAGAAATGGTAGCAGTGATCTTTGCTTTAAAGATATGGAGGCATTACTTGTATGGGGTAAGATGTGAAATTTACACCGATCATAAGAGTCTTCAATACATCTTACAACAGAAAGAACTGAACTTGAGGCAAAGAAGATGGGTTGAGTTGTTAAAAGACTATGACTGCCAGATTCTATATCACCCTGGGAAAGCAAATGTGGTAGCAGATGCCCTTAGTAGAAAATCAATGGGAAGTCTGTCTCGTGTGACTTCTACAGAAAGACCACTGGTACAAGAATTGCGGGAATTAATGGTTGATGGTTTGACTTTGAATTTGAAATCATAGGGGCAGGAAATAGTGATGATATCCCAGGTCCAGGTAAAGTCATTACTTATAGATGAGATAAAGAGCTCCCAGAATGAAGATCCACAGTGTGTCAAGATCAGAGACTTGGTTCAAAATGGTAAAGCTCCTGACTTTTCTATTGAGGGAGATATATTGAAATGTAAGGGCTGATTGTGTGTTCCTGATGTTAAAGAGTTCAGAGAGAAGATTATGAAGGAAATGCATTATTCTCCTTACACAGTGCATCTGAGGCTAACAAAGATGTACCACGACCTGAAAGAACTTTACTGGTGGCCAAACATGAAAGGTGATGTAGCAGAGTTTGTTTCCAAATGCCTAGCCTATCAACAAGTAAAATTTGAACATCAGAAACCTTCAGGTTTGCTTTAAGAGATTCAGCTACCAGAGTGGAAATTGGACCAAGTCACTATGGATTTTGTGGTGGGTTTACCAAAGACACAAAAAGGGTATGATTCAGTATGGGTGATTGTGGATAGATTGATAAAGTCAGCTCTCTTCTTAGAGGTAAAGACAACCTATACAGCTGCATAGTATGCCCAACTCTATATGGATAAGATTGTAAGGTTGCATGGGGTTCCATCAGTGATCATATCTGATAGAGGTACTCAATTCACCTCCAGATTTTGGCAGAAATTCCAGGAGGCATTGGGTACTACATTACATTTCAGCACAACATTCCATCCTCAGACAGATGGACAGTCAGAGAGAACTATTCAGACACTAGAGGACATGTTAAGATTGTGTGTGCTGGACTTAAAAGGCAGTTGGGATCGCTTCCTACCATTGATAGAGTTTGCCCACAACAATAGCTACCATTCAACCATTGAAATGGCACCATATGAGGCTCTCTATGGCAGGAAATGCAAATCACCTATATATTGGATGGAACTGGGTGAAAAGTAGTTAGAGGGACCAGATCTGATCAGAGAGACAATGGAGAAAGTTCCTATTATTCAACAGAGAATAAAGACTGCTGTCAGTAGACAAAAGAGCTACGCAGATCCAAAGAGAAAGGATGTACAACTTACAGTGGGTGACCAGGTATTTCTGAAGATCTCTCCTATGAAAGGAGTAATGAGATTTGGGAAGAAAGGCAAGTTGTCACCAAGGTATATTGGACCCTTTGAGATATTGGAGTGGGTTGGAAATGTTTCTTACAGACTAGCTCTTCCACCGAATATGAAGCATGTACACCTAGTATTTCATATTTCCTTGCTACGAAAGTATGTACCAAATCCATCCCATGTGCTACAAACCCAGGAAATTGAAATTGATGAGACATTATCTTTTGAGGAAATTCCAATTCAGATAGTGGATAGTTAGATCAGACAGCTTCAAAACAAGAGCGTTCCTATGGTTACAGTACTATGGCAAAGCATAAGTATAGAGGAATGTATTTGGGAAAGTGAGGATGAGATGAGACATAGATATCCCCACCTATTCCATGTGTCAGGTTTTATTCCTCCCTATGGATTTTAAGTAAATTCGGGGACAAATTTAATTGTAGGGGGTAGAATGTAACATCTTAGCTTAAACTTAACCTGAACTATTAAGGGGCCAACTAAGGGAAATTTTTTTTGAACTGATTATTGTGTGATATTGCATGCTTATGCATAAAATTGAACATATGTGCATGTTTTAATATGAATTATATGAGTTAAAGTGGTTTAAAGGCTCTTAGGACAAAATCGGGTAATTTTGAGTTTTTTGTGAACTGGGGGCAAAATGGTCATTTCACACCCCCTTCGAATTTTTATGGAATTAACACTATATTTGAAGGTAGAAAAGAATTTAAGGATATGAAAATGATATTATTAAGTTTATTTGAATTATTGTTGGAGAATTAAAACCGGTAGAAAATAATTCCAGGCAAGCTGCTCGATTGAGGA